>JZKD02S0321086.1:0-12576 GCA_000966675.3 Picea glauca
CAACCCCTCTAAAGTTGTTTTTTTCATCGATTTTGATAACTAGTGCTTTGCTTAGTAAGAAGCAATGCAACATTTGGATTTAGGGGTCCAATTTACGAAACCATGCCTTGGGAGAGGATGGACAATGTGGTCACCTATTACATGGATAAAAAAGCATGCAACATCTCATGGAACTCAAAAATGCTACTTTGTTAGGATTTTATGCCCTGAGGGGGAATTGCCAAGAGTCCCTGAAATGGTTTGGGATGCGAATTACAACTGGGCATAAAATGAAAACCGAGACTCAGATTGAGGAACCATCATCTTTGCTAGATTCATGGCATAGGATTTTATCTAGAGAACTCCTCACTCATGGGTTCTATGCCTCGGTATTTTCTTTAATCATTGATTTCAAGAAATAGTGTTTTGCTTAGTTTGAAGCAATGCAACATTTGGATTAAGAGGCAAATTTATGAAACCATGCTTCGAGAGTGGATGGATAATTTGGTCACCTAGTCCATGCATAAATAAGCTTGCAACATCTCACGGAACACAAAAATGTTTCTCTGTTAGTATTTTATGCCCTCAACGAGAATTGGCCAAGAGTCCCTGAAATGGTTTAACATGTGACTTGCAACTAGGCATAAAACTAAAATGGAGACTCAGATTGAGGAACCGTTGTCTCTATTGGATTCCTGGCATAGGATTTTAGCTAGAACACCCCTCACTCCAGGTTCCAACCCCTCAGAAGTTTCTTTAATCATTGATTTTGAGAACTAGTGTTTTCCTCAGTTTGAAGCAATGCAACATTTGGATTAAGGGGCTAATTTACGAAACCATGCCTTGGGAGTGGATCGATAATTTCATCACCTAGTCCATGCCTAAACAAGCTTACAACATCTCATGAAACTAAAAAATGTTGCTTTGTTAGTCATTATGCCCTGACCAGGAATCGACCAAGAGTCCTTGAAATGGTTTGGGATGTGACTTGCAACTGGGAATAAAGTGAAAAATTGAGACTTGGATTGAGAAACCATTGTCTCTGTTCAATTCCTGGCATAGGATTTTAGCTAGAGAACCCCTCACTTCTAGTTCCAACCCCTCAGAAGTTGTTTTTTCATCGATTTCGATAAATAGTGCTTTGATCAGTAAGAGGCAATGCAACATTTGGATTTAGGGGTCCAATTTATGAAACCATGCCTTGGGAGAGGATGAACAATGTGGTCACCTATTCCATGCCTAAACAAGCTTGCAGCACCTCATGGAACTCAAAAATGTTGCTTCGTTAGTCTTTTATGCCCTGAGCAGGAATTGGCCAAGAGTCCCTGAAATGGTTTGGGATGCGACTTGCAATTGGGAATAAAGAAAACAATTGCGACTTAGATTGAGGATTTGTCATCTATGTTGGATTCCTAGCATAGGAGTTTAGCTAGAGCACGCCTTACTCCCGGTTTCAACCCCTTGGAAGTTGTTTTTTTCATTGATTTCGATAACTAGTGCTTTGCTCAGTAAGAAGCAATGCAACATTTGGATTTAGGGGTCCAATTTATGAAACCATGCCTTGAGAGAATATGGACAATGTCATCACCTAGTACATGGATAAACAAGCATTCAACATCTCATGGAACTCAAAAATGTTGCTTCGTTAGGCTTTTATGCCCCAATGAGGAATTGCCAAGAGTCCTCGAAATGGTTTGGGATGCAACTTGCAACTGGGAATACAACGAAAACCAAAACTTAGATTAAGGAACCATCATCTTTGTTGGATTCCTGGCATAGGAGTTTAGGTAGAGAACCCCTCACTCATGGGTGCCATGCCTCAGAAGTTTCTTTAATCATTGATTTCGAGAACTAGTATTTTGCTCAGTTTGAAGCAATGCAACATTTAGATTAAGGGGCCAATTTACGAAACCATGTCTCGAGAGCGGATGGATAATTTGGTCACCTGTTCCATGCCTAAAAAATCTTGCATCATATCATGGAACTCAAAAATGTTGCTCCGTTAGTATTTTATGCCCTGAACAAGAATTGGCCAAGAGTCCCCGAAATGGTTTGGCATGCGACTTGCAACTAGGCGTAAAACAAAATCTAAGACTCAGATTGAGGACCCGTCGTCTTTGTTGGATTCTTGGCATAGGATTTTAGCTATAGAACCCCTCACTCTTGGTTCCAACCCCTCAAAAATTGTTTTTTTCATCGATTTCGATAACTAGTGCTTTTCTCAGTAAGAAGCAATGCAAAATTTGGATTTAGGGGTCCAATTTATGAAACCATGCCTTGGGAGAGGATGGACACCATGGTCACCTAGTCCATGGCTAAAAAAGAATGCAAAATCTCATGGAACTCAAAAATGATTCTCTATTAGGATTTTATGCCCCGAGGAGGAATTGACAAAAGTCCCTGAAATGGTTTGGGATGCGGCTTGCAACTGGGCATAAAATGAAAACCAAGACTCAGACTGAGGAACCGTCATCTTTGTTGGATTCCTGGCATAGAATTGTAGCTAGTGCAACCATCACTCCCAGTTCCAACCCCTTGAAAGTTGTTTTTTTCATTGTTTTCGATAATTAGTGCTTTTCTCAGTAAGAAGCAATGCAACATTTGGATTTAGGGGTCCAATTTATGAAATCATGCCTCGGAAGAAGATGGAAAATGTGGCCACCTAGTCCATTCTTAAAAAAGCATGCAAGATCTCATGGAACTAAAAAACGCTGCTCAGTTAGGCTTTTATGGCCCGAGGAGGAATTGGCCAAGAGTCCCCGAAATGGTTTGGATGTGACTTGTAACTAGGCATAAAACGAAAACTGAGACTTGGATTGAGGAACCATCGAGTCCGATGGATTCATGGGATAGGATTTCAGCTAGAGAACCCCTCACTCTCGAGTGCCATGGCTTGAAAGTTTGTTTACTCATTAATGTTGACAACTAGTGTTTTGCTTAGTTTGATGCAAACCAACATTTGGATTAAGGGGTCCAATTTTTGAAACCGCCTTAGGAGCGGATGGAAAATATAGTCAGCTAGTCCATGCCTAAAAAATATTGCAACATCTCACAAAACTCAAAAATGCTACTCCATTAGGTTTTTATGCCTTGAGGAGGAATTGGCCAAGAGTCCCTGAAATGGTTTGGGATGCGACTTGAAAATAGGCATAAAAAAAAAAACAAGACTCTGATTGAAGAACTGTTGACTTTGATGGATTATTGGGATATGATTTCAGCTAGACCACCCCTCACTCTCGGGTGCCATGCCTCGAAAGTTGCTTTACTCATTGATTTCGAGAACTATCGTTTTTCTCAATTTGAAGCAATGAAACATTTGGATTAAGGGGTCCAATTTATGAAACCATGCCTCGGTAGCGGATGGATAATTTGGTCACCTAGTCCATGCCTAAAAAATCTTTCAGCATCTCACGGAACTCAAAAATGTTGCTCTGTTAGTCTTTTTTTCCCTTAGTGGGAATTGGCCAAGAGTTCCCGAATTAGTTTGGGATGTGACTTGAAACTGGGCATAAAATGAAAATCGAGACTTAGATTGAGGAAACTTCATCTTTGTTGGATTCATGGCATAGGATATTTTCTAGATCACCCCTCACTATCGGTTCCAACCCCTCAGAAGTTGTTTTCATCGATTTTGATAACTAGTGCTTTGCTCAGTAAGAAGAAATGTAACATTTGGATTTAGGGGTCCAATTTATGAAACCATGCCTCAGGAGAAGATGGACAATGTGGTCACTTATTCCATGGATAAACAAGAATGAAGCATCTCATGGAACTCAAAAATGATTCTACGTTAGGTTTTTATGCCCTGAGGAGGAATTGGCCAAGTGTCCCTGAAATGGTTTGGGATGCAACTTGAAACTGGGATAAAATGAAAACCGAGACTCAGATTGAGGAATTGTCGACTTCGATGGATTACTGGGATATGATTTCATCTATACCACCCGTTCACTCTCGGGTGCCATGCCTCAGAAGTTTATTTACTCATTGATTTTGAGAACTAGTGTTTTGCTTAGTTTGAATCAATGCATCATTTGGATTAAGGGGTCCAATTAATGAAACCATGCCTTAAGAGAGGATGGATAATTTGGTCACCTATTCCATGCCTAAACAAGCTTGCAACATCTTAGGGAACTCAAAAATGTTGCTTTGTTAGTCTTTTATGCCCTAAGCGGGAATTGGCTAAGAGTCCATGAAATGGTTTGGGATGTGACTTGCAATTGGGAATACAACACAAAATGAGACTCGGATTGAGGAACCATCTTATTTTTTGGATTTCTAGCATAGGATTTTAGCTAGAGCACCCCTCACTCCAGGTTCCAACCCCTCAAAAGTTTTTTTTTGATCAATTTCGATAACTAGTGCTTTTCTCAATAAGAGGAAATGCAACATTTGGATTTAGGGGTCCAATTTATGAAACCATACCTTGGGAGAGGATGGACAATGTGGTCACCTAGTCCATGGCTAAAAAATCATGCATCATCTCATGGAACTCAAAAATGCTTCTCTGTTAGGTTTTTATGCCCTGAGGAGAAATTGGCCAAGAGTCCCCGAAATGGTTTGGGATATGACTTGCAACTGGTCATAAAATGAAAAACGAGACTCAGATTGAAGAACCGTCGACTTCGATGGATTACTGGGACAGGATTTCAGCTATACCACCCCTCACTCGTGGGTTCCATGCCTAAGAAGTTTCTTTACTCATCGATTTAAAGAACTAGTGTTTTGCTTAGTTTGAAGCAATGAAACATTTGGATTAAGAGGTCCAATTTATGAAACCATGCCTCGGGAGTGGATGGATAATTTGGTCACCTAGTCCATGCCTAAACAAGCTTGCAGCATCTCATGGAACTCAAAAATATTGCTCTTTTAGTCTTTTATGCCATCANAGATTGAGGATTTGTCATCTATGTTGGATTCCTAGCATAGGAGTTTAGCTAGAGCACGCCTTACTCCCGGTTTCAACCCCTTGGAAGTTGTTTTTTTCATTGATTTCGATAACTAGTGCTTTGCTCAGTAAGAAGCAATGCAACATTTGGATTTAGGGGTCCAATTTATGAAACCATGCCTTGAGAGAATATGGACAATGTCATCACCTAGTACATGGATAAACAAGCATTCAACATCTCATGGAACTCAAAAATGTTGCTTCGTTAGGCTTTTATGCCCCAATGAGGAATTGCCAAGAGTCCTCGAAATGGTTTGGGATGCAACTTGCAACTGGGAATACAACGAAAACCAAAACTTAGATTAAGGAACCATCATCTTTGTTGGATTCCTGGCATAGGAGTTTAGGTAGAGAACCCCTCACTCATGGGTGCCATGCCTCAGAAGTTTCTTTAATCATTGATTTCGAGAACTAGTATTTTGCTCAGTTTGAAGCAATGCAACATTTAGATTAAGGGGCCAATTTACGAAACCATGTCTCGAGAGCGGATGGATAATTTGGTCACCTGTTCCATGCCTAAAAAATCTTGCATCATATCATGGAACTCAAAAATGTTGCTCCGTTAGTATTTTATGCCCTGAACAAGAATTGGCCAAGAGTCCCCGAAATGGTTTGGCATGCGACTTGCAACTAGGCGTAAAACAAAATCTAAGACTCAGATTGAGGACCCGTCGTCTTTGTTGGATTCTTGGCATAGGATTTTAGCTATAGAACCCCTCACTCTTGGTTCCAACCCCTCAAAAATTGTTTTTTTCATCGATTTCGATAACTAGTGCTTTTCTCAGTAAGAAGCAATGCAAAATTTGGATTTAGGGGTCCAATTTATGAAACCATGCCTTGGGAGAGGATGGACACCATGGTCACCTAGTCCATGGCTAAAAAAGAATGCAAAATCTCATGGAACTCAAAAATGATTCTCTATTAGGATTTTATGCCCCGAGGAGGAATTGACAAAAGTCCCTGAAATGGTTTGGGATGCGGCTTGCAACTGGGCATAAAATGAAAACCAAGACTCAGACTGAGGAACCGTCATCTTTGTTGGATTCCTGGCATAGAATTGTAGCTAGTGCAACCATCACTCCCAGTTCCAACCCCTTGAAAGTTGTTTTTTTCATTGTTTTCGATAATTAGTGCTTTTCTCAGTAAGAAGCAATGCAACATTTGGATTTAGGGGTCCAATTTATGAAATCATGCCTCGGAAGAAGATGGAAAATGTGGCCACCTAGTCCATTCTTAAAAAAGCATGCAAGATCTCATGGAACTAAAAAACGCTGCTCAGTTAGGCTTTTATGGCCCGAGGAGGAATTGGCCAAGAGTCCCCGAAATGGTTTGGATGTGACTTGTAACTAGGCATAAAACGAAAACTGAGACTTGGATTGAGGAACCATCGAGTCCGATGGATTCATGGGATAGGATTTCAGCTAGAGAACCCCTCACTCTCGAGTGCCATGGCTTGAAAGTTTGTTTACTCATTAATGTTGACAACTAGTGTTTTGCTTAGTTTGATGCAAACCAACATTTGGATTAAGGGGTCCAATTTTTGAAACCGCCTTAGGAGCGGATGGAAAATATAGTCAGCTAGTCCATGCCTAAAAAATATTGCAACATCTCACAAAACTCAAAAATGCTACTCCATTAGGTTTTTATGCCTTGAGGAGGAATTGGCCAAGAGTCCCTGAAATGGTTTGGGATGCGACTTGAAAATAGGCATAAAAAAAAAAACAAGACTCTGATTGAAGAACTGTTGACTTTGATGGATTATTGGGATATGATTTCAGCTAGACCACCCCTCACTCTCGGGTGCCATGCCTCGAAAGTTGCTTTACTCATTGATTTCGAGAACTATCGTTTTTCTCAATTTGAAGCAATGAAACATTTGGATTAAGGGGTCCAATTTATGAAACCATGCCTCGGTAGCGGATGGATAATTTGGTCACCTAGTCCATGCCTAAAAAATCTTTCAGCATCTCACGGAACTCAAAAATGTTGCTCTGTTAGTCTTTTTTTCCCTTAGTGGGAATTGGCCAAGAGTTCCCGAATTAGTTTGGGATGTGACTTGAAACTGGGCATAAAATGAAAATCGAGACTTAGATTGAGGAAACTTCATCTTTGTTGGATTCATGGCATAGGATATTTTCTAGATCACCCCTCACTATCGGTTCCAACCCCTCAGAAGTTGTTTTCATCGATTTTGATAACTAGTGCTTTGCTCAGTAAGAAGAAATGTAACATTTGGATTTAGGGGTCCAATTTATGAAACCATGCCTCAGGAGAAGATGGACAATGTGGTCACTTATTCCATGGCTAAACAAGAATGAAACATCTCATGGAACTCAAAAATGATGCTACGTTAGGTTTTTATGCCCTGAGGAGGAATTGGCCAAGTGTCCCTGAAATGGTTTGGGATGCAACTTGCAACTGGGATAAAATGAAAACCGAGACTCAGATTGAGGAATTGTCTACTTCGATGGATTACTGGGATATGATTTCATCTATACCACCCGTTCACTCTCGGGTGCCATGCCTCAGAAGTTTCTTTACTCATTGATTTTGAGAACTAGTGTTTTTCTTAGTTTGAATCAATGCATCATTTGGATTAAGGGGTCCAATTAATGAAACCATTCCTTAAGAGAGGATGGATAATTTGGTCACCTATTCCATGCCTAAACAAGATTGCAACATCTTAGGGAACTCAAAAATTTTTCTTTGTTAGTCTTTTATGCCCTAAGCGGGAATTGGCTAAGAGTCCATGAAATGGTTTGGGATGTGACTTGCAATTGGGAATACAACGCAAAATGAGACTCGGATTGAGGAACCATCTTATTTTTTGGATTTCTAGCATAGGATTTTAGCTAGAGCACCCCTCACTCCAGGTTCCAACTCCTCAAAAGTTTTTTTTTGATCAATTTCGATAACTAGTGCTTTTCTCAATAAGAGGAAATGCAACATTTGGATTTAGGGGTCCAATTTATGAAACCATACCTTGGGAGAGGATGGACAATGTGGTCACCTAGTCCATGGCTAAAAAATCATGCATCATCTCATGGAACTCAAAAATGCTTCTCTGTTAGGTTTTTATGCCCTGAGGAGAAATTGGCCAAGAGTCCCCGAAATGGTTTGGGATATGACTTGCAACTGGTCATAAAATGAAAAACGAGACTCAGATTGAAGAACCGTCGACTTCGATGGATTACTGGGACAGGATTTCAGCTATACCACCCCTCACTCGTGGGTTCCATGCCTAAGAAGTTTCTTTACTCATCGATTTAAAGAACTAGTGTTTTGCTTAGTTTGAAGCAATGAAACATTTGGATTAAGAGGTCCAATTTATGAAACCATGCCTCGGGAGTGGATGGATAATTTGGTCACCTAGTCCATGCCTAAACAAGCTTGCAGCATCTCATGGAACTCAAAAATATTGCTCTTTTAGTCTTTTATGCCATCAACGGGAATTGGCCAAGAGTCCCTAAAATGGTTTGGGATGTGACTTGCAACTGGGAATAAAACGAATACCGGGACTCGAATTGAGGAACCGTTGTCTCTATTGGATTTGAGCCATAGTATTTTAGCTAGATAACCCCTCACTCCCAATTCCAACCCCTAGGAAGTTGTTTTTTTCATCGATTTTGATACATAGTGATTTTCTCAGTAAGAAGCAATGCAACATTTGGATTTAGGGGTCCAATTTATGAAACCATGCCTCGGGAGTGAATGGACACTGTGGTCACCTAGTCCATGGCTAAAAAGGCATGCAACATCTCATGGAACTCAAAAATGTTTCTCTGTTAGGATTTTATGCCCCGAGGAGGAATTGCCAAGAGTCCTCGAAATGGTTTGGGATGCGACTTGCAACTGGGCATAAAATCAAAACCGATACTTGGATTGAGGAACCGTCATCTTTGTTAGATTCCTGGCATAGTATTTTAGCTATATCACCCCTCACTCCTGGTTCCAACCCCTCGAAAGTTGTTTTTTCATCACTTTCAATAACTAGTGGTTTGCTCAGTAAGAAGCAATGCAACATTTGGATTTAGGGGTCCAATTTACGAAACCCCTCACTCCCGGTTCACTCCCAGTTCATGATTGGATTCTAGTTTCCCTAAACGTTAGTTTTGAGGCTGCATGTATTTTTTTTGTAATTAAGTGAGTGATATTATATATAAAGGGCCTCCTTGGACCAAAAAAGATACACAGTACAGATAGGACCCCAGCTGCAGTTACCGGACTGCCCCAATAGAGGGGAAACCAGTCTGGTCAACATGATAGTCAACCAAAAAGAGTGTGAGAAGTCAAATGACCTGTTCAAGCTGACTGGTCATTAGCTAAGAGTAAAAGAGTCAACAGAAACCATAGAGTTCTAAAGAAAAACCTCATACACTTGCCCTATAGCCTTGCCAGGTGNCCTCAAAAGTTTTTTTTTGATCAATTTCGATAACTAGTGCTTTTCTCAATAAGAGGAAATGCAACATTTGGATTTAGGGGTCCAATTTATGAAACCATACCTTGGGAGAGGATGGACAATGTGGTCACCTAGTCCATGGCTAAAAAATCATGCATCATCTCATGGAACTCAAAAATGCTTCTCTGTTAGGTTTTTATGCCCTGAGGAGAAATTGGCCAAGAGTCCCCGAAATGGTTTGGGATATGACTTGCAACTGGTCATAAAATGAAAAACGAGACTCAGATTGAAGAACCGTCGACTTCGATGGATTACTGGGACAGGATTTCAGCTATACCACCCCTCACTCGTGGGTTCCATGCCTAAGAAGTTTCTTTACTCATCGATTTAAAGAACTAGTGTTTTGCTTAGTTTGAAGCAATGAAACATTTGGATTAAGAGGTCCAATTTATGAAACCATGCCTCGGGAGTGGATGGATAATTTGGTCACCTAGTCCATGCCTAAACAAGCTTGCAGCATCTCATGGAACTCAAAAATATTGCTCTTTTAGTCTTTTATGCCATCAGCGGGAATTGGCCAAGAGTCCCTAAAATGGTTTGGGATGTGACTTGCAACTGGGAATAAAACGAATACCAAGACTCGAATTGAGGAACCGTTGTCTCTATTGGATTTGAGCCATAGTATTTTAGCTAGATAACCCCTCACTCCCAATTCCAACCCCTAGGAAGTTGTTTTCTTCATCGATTTCGATACATAGTGATTTTATCAGTAAGAAGCAATGCAACATTTGGATTTAGGGGTCCAATTTATGAAACCATGCCTAGGGAGTGAATGGACACTGTGGTCACCTAGTCCATGGCTAAAAAGGCATGCAACATCTCATGGAACTCAAAAATGTTTCTCTGTTAGGATTTTATGCCCTGAGGAGGAATTGCCAAGAGTCCTCGAAATGGTTTGGGATGCGACTTGCAACTGGGCATAAAATGAAAACCGATACTTGGATTGAGGAACCGTCATCTTTGTTAGATTCCTGGCATAGTATTTTAGCTATATCACCCCTCACTCCTGGTTCCAACCCCTCGAAAGTTGTTTTTTCATCACTTTCAATAACTAGTGGTTTGCTCAGTAAGAAGCAATGCAACATTTGGATTTAGGGGTCCAATTTACGAAACCCCTCACTCCCGGTTCACTCCCAGTTCATGATTGGATTCTAGTTTCCCTAAACGTTAGTTTTGAGGCTGCATGTATTTTTTTTGTAATTAAGTGAGTGATATTATATATAAAGGGCCTCCTTGGACCAAAAAAGATACACAGTACAGATAGGACCCCAGCTGCAGTTACCGGACTGCCCCAATAGAGGGGAAACCAGTCTGGTCAACATGATAGTCAACCAAAAAGAGTGTGAGAAGTCAAATGACCTGTTCAAGCTGACTGGTCATTAGCTAAGAGTAAAAGAGTCAACAGAAACCATAGAGTTCTAAAGAAAAACCTCATACACTTGCCCTATAGCCTTGCCAGGTGTTGTGGTCCACCTCTAACCATGGCTCCCCCTCAATGTAATTCACCTGGTCATCCCAATGCTTTATGTCCACTCCTCCTTCGGTGCTGATGGTTGGCTGAGTGTCTTGCGCTCCCACCCGTTCCGTGTCCATCTCCTATGCATGCTCCGCATGCTGATTGCTATAAGGCTTCTTGCTGAGAAGGCTTTGGTTCAAGGTATCTCTATCATCAGCTGCGCTCATGGGGTGCTCTCCAGCTGGGTCGGAGGGTGTAGCTCCACGCAAGGAGGTAAGGAGTTGGAGTAGAGAAGTGACATTCTGGTCCACAACGAGCACTCGAAATTGGAGGTCATCTACCCCCTGGCGTAGCTCAAAGATCAAACCGAAGATGATTTCCAGGGTGTCCCTGAGTTGAGCATCAAAGAAAGGGTTCTGGGCCTGATGTTCAGTGCTCCATGACTTGCCGGGAGGTGGTTCTGCCATAGTTGGCTCGTTGGAGGTCAGAGTTGGAACTGGTGGAGCCTTGCACGAAGGCTGGTCTTGTATGTGGCGCAAGGTGGGAGTCGGAACCCAGGGGACAAGAGCCAAACTTTCCATGCTCTCCGAGGCCAAGTCGGTAGAAGAAGGAATGGTGTCCGACAAAGAGAGGGGAGAAGAGCATGATGAGGGCGACGTTGGCGGCGAAACGGGTGGACGATGAGGTCTCCATGGAGATCCTCTGCGCGGGCATCCTCGAAGTCGAGGCATGGGACAAGTCTCGTGCTGGCTAGGGGACACTAGGTAGCAGGGGAATCGACAGGGAGCTCGCGACTAGAGACAAACACCAGCGAGCTCGCACAAGGAACTAGGTGAGGCTCGCACAAGGAACGATGAGAAACCAACAAAGCTCGGCCATGGAATGATCCCAACGGAGAGAAAGGCTAGAATGTAAAGTGCCTCGTACCATAGTAAATGGCACATTAAAGTCTGCATAGGGTGGTGCCCAGGGGCACAAGCCTTTCATGTGGCATCGTGCCTTGCTGGCTACCCCCAACCTCCTCATGAAGCCGCGTGGACCGCAATATCACCCCATCCGGGGTTTGAGGCTGTATGTATTACTTTCCAAGAGGTTGGGAGAATGTTGGGAGAAATAAGAGGAACCTCACTTATTTTTGAGAAAAGGGACACAACACTCCCTATTGTAGGGGAAGGCTAGTATAAGAAGTAGCATTTACCAGATAAAGGGGGGATAAAAGTGGTCTTTGACCACTTCCAGAATGGGATCATCCTTTTTAAGAAGGACAAGGACTAAAATATCTTCAAGGGAATTTTATATATTTTCATCAAGGACATGGAAAATTATGATGTGGACAATTTTGCATGGAGGCCTTTCTCTCGAACCTCTTCAAAATATTGTGAATTTATGGTGCATGTACAAATATGTGAGATGTGGGTTTATGATAATATTTTAAATTTTCCAATAACATTCTCCATTGACCTTGTGTAAACCATTCCATTTGGTGTTTGTTGCACTAAGTGTAAAGAACAATTTTGGATAATTATAAGACGTAAGTTAGGTATGAGCTATTTGTTACCTCTTTATTACCTTTTATTTTAATGGTATCCATATTTTTTATTGATAAAATGAGGAATTAAATCAGAACTAATGCTATTAGACACAAAATCAATCCTAAGGCCAACTAAGGAGAAAAAAAAACACACACTAATTAATCTAGGATTCAAGCATGAAATCAAACCTTCTCACAAAGAAGCG
>JZKD02S0321097.1:0-10216 GCA_000966675.3 Picea glauca
GGACGACGAAGAATATGCCAGCATCTTCAATTGCCAACCCTAGGATTGAAATTTATGATTAAAAGGTGATTAATTCTGCCCATTGTCAATAGATATACGCCTTTCGGCGTAACTATCCCCATATATAAATTATTAAAAATACTTAATTTTTACATTAATAAAAAAAATAAAAAAATATTTATAATGTAATTTTTTTACAAAACATATACATATTCCTAATCAATAATCTTTTAAATACTAAAATTATCTTTTCTGCCCAACGCCTGTCTGACATAGGCAACCAATTTCTGCCCAACGCCTGTCTGCCATAGAATTATAAATCTGTATAAGCATTCTATTGACATCGGGTTGTTCCCATGGACCTAGCAGCACAGCGTTTTCCTCTAGCAGCACAGTGCAGCACCTCCCAGTAGCATCAAAATCCATTGCAATGAAGCTCCACCAGACTGGAAAGCGAGGATAAGGCAGACGTCTACGAGACCCTGTAGCTAAATTGCCTATATAAAGATCCATTCTATCTCCTATTGTATGAGAACAGTAGATATTCCTGCAGGCATTSACAATGACGACATCACSAGGCAAAKGARCTTTGTAAATGTGCATGTCTGAACTGTCGCCTCCTAAATATTCGATAACCCAAGTTCCCACAATACGTAACTCGGTCCATTCCAACTGAACCAAAAACCCTACAAATTTGTGTGAATTATTTGCAGGGTATCTGGGGAAGATAACAATTATTTCCATTGTCTACAAACAGTCCTCATTTTCGCAAAAGCACGCAAAGGTAACCTGGCCAAAATCTTAAGCAGCAAATCTTGTGGGAGGGCTTGCCAAATCTCCGCTTCCATGAGAATGTCAGTCCTCGGCTCCCACTGTTCCGGGAGGGTTTGCCAAATCTGAGGTTTCATCGCCATGTCCATGGTGTCGCCGAAGTCTCTTCACTGACAAATACATCGAACCCTTTCTTTATTTTAATCTATTTATACTACTTTTCATGTCAAAGAAGGTAAAGTAACGGTAACAAAGATTTGTGGCGCCTTCACAACGGTGGGATCGGCTCGTGATTCGTGTAACATGTTTGCTTCGCATAGCCCATATCAACTTCGTTACTAATATTCAAATCCTATCCAAACAAATGTTATATAAAAAGTTTTATGAGAAAAAAACAGTATATTATTTATTATAAGCTTTAGTTATTTTTCAATAATCCATATTTAAGAGATCCGTCCAACAGGGTTGAAAATCGATATCCATCTTCTTTTCGTACTAAATAATCTTAATATCATATATTCGAGGGTTACACATCGATATCCATCTTCTTTTCGTATTAAATAATCTTAATATCATATATTTGAGGGTTACACAACTTTTTTCAATAAAAGAAAATATTTATATTAGTAAATATAAAATTTCTGAATCAGATTTATATATATAACTGTCCTTTAACACAGTCACTGTCTTAATCGAGAAAACTGTTCACTGTTATTTTTTACCATTTTAAGCTAAAAAAAAATTCACTGTTTAATCTTTAGCATAAAAATATCTGCCACATTTCCACGGAATTACAGTTTCAAATGAGCATTAAAAAAGACAGCTGCTTATTACACTTTTCTGATTTTCAAAAATCGATTCTTTCAAAATTGTCTATGTGGCCATCATGTTCTTCAGCCATAAATATTCTATCTTTTTCTAAGAGAAGCGCTTCCTTTGAAAGCTTATCGGCTTCCGTATTCTATATTATGTATATATGTTGAGTTTTGATCTGGATAAAATTCACAACTTACTAACACATCGGTTTGATATTCGTAGAAATTTATAAAATAAATATATATTTTTAAAGAAATGTCTGGTTATCTAAAATTATTAAATTCAATAGCTAAAAACTACAATTTATTTAAATATAATTAGAAAAACAAATTTTAATTTATATGACATTTTATAAGTTTTAATAAAAAAATAAAATTAAGAAAAAAACACATTTATAGTATAAATATTTTTACTTATTTTATTTGTAGTTCTATATGTTGTTCTTTGTGCATATTGTATTCTACATTTGTTTTCTATTTTTTTTTTTTATGTTCTCTCACTAACCATCTAACCTCATTGAGCTCTCCAAATGTGTTCCATCTCTCTTTTATCACAGATCACATTAAAATTAGGTGAGGCTAAAGCCCCTTCAACACCTAGTAGTTTACTTTGTAGAGATGAAATTAACCTTAATTGTAAGAAACTCATACATGTCTACATTGTTGCAGCCTAGGATTATTTCATTTTCATAAAGTAAAGAAAGAGCATCTAATGAGTTAAAGGATTTGTCAGGACCTCATATGTCCACATCATTGAGGAACTAAGATTTGTAAGGATTACTCAAGGATTGCTTAAAACATTTAGTAAGTTAAATAGCAAGATAAGTAAAAGACCTCATGAGGTCCACATGTTGCAATCTTACACATAACTTACTTCAATATTTCTGTACATTCCCACCTTTGCACACAAAGCACTCATCACACACAAAAGTTTCGATTAGATAACTCACATGAAAGTATGCTCTCCTCCCTACTCTCACAAACAATCAAGAGGGTCAAAATGACTTTCGAAATCTTTAGAATTTGTTCAACAACACCATTAGTTAAACGAGATTAGTCCAAGACCCAGTCGCACATCCTTGTTCATAAAAAAAATAAACCATTAATGAACTCACTAAAATCCTTCAAAGAAAGGAACAAAATAAATATTTAGTCTAAGTTAAAAATTTTGTGTAGGCATCCCAAAAAACCCATCTTCACATCTTTTCACATTGAACCATAGTGATTAATGAACGAGTGATATTAAAATCCTCCAAGTCAAGTGTTCCAAGGCCTGTGAAGAAGCAAGTGTTAAGGTTTAGTTGTTGTGCAGGTTCCTTCTTGAGCCAACTAGACTTTTTTGACGTTACTTTTATTTTCCAAACAAATTGGATCATATATATAATATATATGTGTAAATGTGTTGAACCTGCACATAATAGATCTAGCTAAACAATAATACACACATTTGTGGAGAGATTTGGAGAAACAATAAGTATGAGTGAAACAGTGAAAGAATTCTCATTAACCGTTATAAATAATGAATAATTTACACATGATATACTCTGTTCTCATTAACCATTATAAATAATGAATAATTTACACATGATATACTCTGTATAGATCAATGAGTGCACAGTGGAGGTCAACCAATGTGCCATAGTGGTGGTCTAGAGTGATCTCGACATGCACCAACAATTATAGGAATGAACTGCCACCTAGTGTAGTCTCTCAGGTAGTTACAAGAGTGAACTCCCACCTAGTTGAGTTAACTAGTCAACTAGTCTTCAGAGTAGTGAGAAGTTAACTCAAGAAATCAAGGCTAATGTGTCAATTTGGTGATGATCCCAAGGTAAGGTAGAATTAACATGGTGATGATCCCAATATTGCATGGTGATAAAACCAATGCAACATTTAAACTCAACTCAGCTAGTCAAACTGTCAACTGAAAGAGAATATTCTTCAGGTGGAATATTCTCCCTTAAAATATAGGAGAGTGGATAATGATTAATTGTGACTAATTAAGAAGGAAAAACCTTAGCAAAAATAAATCCTAAGTGTGTATGAAGTAACTCCAACAATATGTTCCTTGGAGATAATACAAATTTGGTCATTTTTCTAAAATACATCATTATTTTTAAATATAAATGTTTATGTGATAAAACACAAAACAAGTGACTTAACAAAATACAAGATAGGTGTTCACATATCTTATAAAATGATTTAGAAATGGTAAAAAAAAACACTAAATTATAAATAAGTTGAGAAAAATATTAGTGATAAAAGCCAATTAAATATACAAATTTGAGAAAAATATTAAGGAAAAAAAACTCTTAAACATAAAAGTGAAGAGAAATTTTCTTATAATTTACAGTTTGTAGAGAATGATATATTTTAGAAACATACCACTGCACATACAAATTATTCTAGAAAGTATTGAAAATCCACTCAAATACATCATATAAGTTATAAGTTTTAGTACTCATTTTTTAAAATTTATTTTAAATTAAAAAAAAAATAATTCATTTCAAAATTATTTTAAATTAAAAAAATATACTAAATCATTATAATTATGTCAATTGTCAAAAAAAATAATTCTCTAAATATTAAATCAACAAACATCCCATTTACCATAATATCTTTTCAAATCCCATTTACCATAACGTTTTCTTCAAATCACCTCTCCTTCTAAGATATCATGGATGGTGACATCTATAATATGTATTAATAAAACAAAGAAAATATTTTAAATAAATTAAAATAGATACATCTTTTTATTTTTATTTTTATTTTTATTTATATATATATAATATTCAATACAATGTTAAAAGGAAGGTTCAAAGCAATCAAATAACTTATGCTTATAATGGATTATGAATAATTACTTCTATGATATGTATCATTGAAATAAGAAAGTATTTTTAATTCAAAATACAATGCTTTAACATTTGACATAATGTTTTATTTGTTAATATTATAGTAGTTGCAGAAGGTATTTACCTCCATGTGTAAACCTGACAAGAATAGAATATTCCGCAAAGCAAAAGGAAATCCTAATGAATTGACTAATAACCCTAGAATACAAGTCAACTCAAGAGGATAATTTGTATTATGTTATTAGCCTCCAAGAGAAGAAATCAACGAGAAGAAATAATATATACTCAGTTAATAGGTACCCAGAATGAGAAGTCGGCCCAAGCAGTTAGCCAGAATTAGTATAAATACAAGAGGTCAGTCTTCATTCACGGAGGCATTCTCAGAAATGCAGAGCTCACTTGTGCGCACTGCAGTTAGCCAATTTGTGCACAAGTCTCGAGGAGAGCTTCTGTTGCAACAACTATAGCTATCAGATTACATTTTGGCTTGGACTATCTCCTGGTTATGGTTTGGACTATCTAATCATCACTTGTTTCGTGCTCTATTCATGGAGAAAGGTGCACTACCCTTCATTTTGTTGTTTAGCCTAGGGTTTGCTTCCTCGGTGATTCTCTGTGAAGGTTAAGGTGCTCAGAGGGTGGTTTCAGCCTATGGTTGGGTGAAAATAGTGATATTGTCTATGGTAAAACGAGCACATCCATCATATTCTAACACATTATGGGCCCACACCTCCTTCATTCAGTCTAACCACTAGAAGGGAGAATAGAAATAAAGATATTAAGCTTGTTGAAGAACTTCCACTAGGGTTTCTAGCAGGGGGAGTCACCAAAGCACTACCACTAGGGTTATTAGCAGGTACAATTATAGAAAACATAACCCTCTATTTGAGGCACCTTAAGTGAAGGGATTGACCTAATTTCTGAATAGACGAGTGCACCCTAGTCTAGCTCATATCATGGTACCCTCAACAAGCCAAGATGTCAAGTTTGAGGTTTTGGTCAAATCTAGGGTTTATTAAGTCAAA
The DNA here is from genome assembly GCA_000966675.3 of Picea glauca. Classification (NCBI taxonomy): domain Eukaryota; kingdom Viridiplantae; phylum Streptophyta; class Pinopsida; order Pinales; family Pinaceae; genus Picea; species Picea glauca. Next base: position 5,467 of record JZKD02S0321097.1, read on the forward strand.
GAAGCCATGACTTACTCTATGAAGTCACAAAACAAGTTATATGGAGCTTCTAACTTCAGATCGTGGAAGACAAGTATTGACCTCATCCTTGCCAAGAATAAAGTGTTGGATATCGTGAAAGGAAAGATCATGGAACCAATGTTTGAAGAAGGATTGGAGAAGGAACTGCATAACATTGCAGTTATGGAGAAGTTCAAAGACGGTGATATCAATGCCATGAGTATCATAGTGGAATCTGTAAAAGACCACTTGATACCCTGCATCTACCATCTTGACTTATTGAAGAAGATGTATGATTCCCTAACAAACTTTTCTCAATCATAAACATTGGACAAGTAATGAGTCTAAATAATGAGCTTTGTGACATGAAGATGAATTATTATGACAACATAACATCATACTACAAGTTATTGAAGAGATCATTTCAAACAAGGAATTGGTAAACATAGTACTCAATGGTGTTCCCAAAACATGGGATGCATTTGCCGCAAGCATGTACACAAGGAAGGAGTATCCTACATTTGAAGAACTTTGGAGTTGTTTTGCTCAAGAAGAATCAAGGATCACTGCAAAAGAGAAACCTCAAAAGAAGTACGATGGTTAAGCCTTCACAACAAGATTGAAGAATTTCAGGAACAAAAGTAATTTTGAAAGGAAGCCAAATCAAAAGAAGGATATGTTAGAAATACATTGCTTCAACTATCAAAAATATGGTCACTAAAAGAATCATTGTCCCGAGCTAAAGAAAAGGAAGGAGACACATGAAGCATCAGTTTTTGAAGAAAGGAAACACTCAAGGAAATCCAAGCAAGATAAAGAAGACTTCTTCCTCTAAAATACAAGGTAACACTATTCTTCATAGTTCTTGTACATATCTTGTTTGCATAGTCTATGTACCTATCTTGTATATCTATCTCTTAGAAGATAATATGTTCGAAGAAGAACTATACCTAAGTAAGAACAACAAGATAAGGATTTATATCATTATGACTACAAGTTAGACAAAACACATGAAAGGATGAAGTACATCAAACGAATCATGTGAAAGTTATTACATAATTAACAAGCTGCAAGATAAGCTAAAATCAACAATCGAAGAAATTGGAGAAAGACTTATGACACCTCGTAGAAGACAATAGGGATGCAGACAAAAGCATGGAATCTGTTAGATGGGGGATCCAATTATATAAAGAAGAGCATGCATTCATACATGAACCAAGGATTAGGAGGGATCTAATCTTGTGATCCATTGAATATGATGAAGTATATATCCATGGTAGCAGCCATGAAAAGAAGTATGTGTTTAGTTCGATCCTAGAAGAAGGCTTCTTCGAAGAGAAGCCTTAAAGTATCCTTGGTTGTCCATCCACATCCGTGATCCTATGATGAAAGAAGGAAGTGGAATATTTAGGGCATGGAATCTATAAGAAACTCCATGGACCCAAGAGCTAAACAAAAACATGAGGAAGAACATGAAGATTCTAGGAAAGAAAGAGAAGCCAGAACAACCAGTCATTGTCTTCAGAATCACAACATTACTAGCCTGATATGAACTTACTAAAAGAAATCAATAAAAAAAACTGAAAGTTGTGATGAAGAACAGTGTATATGAATGTAATCATTACAAGATCCATAACTGGAGGTTCTCCCAAATGGAGGGAGAAGACTATGATGATTACATGTTCCAGTAAACCTAGAATACCTCTACATGAGTCATTATATGATCCGAAATATCCATGGGTTTGATTTCTACATCAGATAAATGCAAAGAATGTTCTCCAGGGCAATTTAACAAAGAGCGTATGAAGAGAAACCTCAAATCTTTTAGGTATACTAGAAAGAGACCCTTGTATGCAGATGGAAGAAGACAAATTGGTGGAGAACCTCCAATGCATAACAGAAGCGTCATGAAGACTTTCTATAACAGAGATATTGTATCAAAATGGTTACTCAAAATATCACGATGACGGATCGCTAATCCATGAAAAACTCTCATGATGGTCGAAGAAGTACCAGTTGGATATGTTCCAGTTTGACCCTTGCCATGATATTGTGAGCTAGCAGGAACCAAAGAGAAATCCAACAATGATATAGTTTATTGATCAGATCTATATGAAGCCTTTAGAGAAGACCAATGTTCTATAAAAACCAAAGTACATTTGAGATCAAGCATTAAATTCTTTGTGATGAAGTCCAGAAAGGAGAAAGTGGTTCTCCAATACATATATCCACAGATGAGAAGATAAGAAGACATTTTGTTAAATCTTCTGTCCAAAATGAAAGAGTTTACGTACTCAAGATGGAGCTTTTGGAGATGACTTCCTTATTGAAAAAGGAAGAGATGAATCCCAGGTTGGGAGGGAGAACTGATATGCTATTAACTTATGGACAATCATTTTCTAGTTTGAAAAATAGTCTAGCATGAGAAGTTCCTTTCTAGTTCGGAAAGTGGTTTGATATTTCTAACGGACATAAATTTTCTAGTTCGGAAAATGGTCCAGATTGAATGGTTATTTTCGTAATGAAAATGGTTCGATGGATTGGTGATGTACCATAGACAATGATTTCCCATTATGCTTAACATGGGGAATAGTCTAGGGAAGTCTCTCTTCTTGAGGGTTACTCAAGAAGATTGGCCCACCTTACTCGACAATCATTCTTTATAACCTCATAGTTGTGAGCAGTTTCAAAGAATGGTCTATTTTGGAGGCTGATGCAGGAGAGTAATTTCTTTAGGAAATGGTCTAGACCGTCATTCCTTAGGGAAGATTCATTCACTTTGGGTTGCACTTTGTTTAGTGCCGGAGGAATGGCCCAGGGTGGGGAATGGTCCAGGTTCAACAATCAGGGACATGCATTCCTTAGGGCAGACTCATTCTCTCCATGTTGCATTTTTTTAGTGTGAGAGGAATGGCCCAGGGTGGGGAATGGTCCAGGCTCAGAAATCAGGATAGTTATTCTTCCTTGCTTGAGAAGAATAGTCTAGATAGTTCATCATTGATGTTTTACCTTCTAAGGGAAGATGATCTTCCATGATCCCACAGATGTGAGAGGAAGAATGGCCCAGATGATTTAGTTTATATCATAACAATGTTTTCTATGCAGGTTGATATCAGATGATTGTTATGGAGACTGTGTGTCTCTAGACAATAGATGTATGCTACTGTGGTGGATGTTTTCCACTAATTCTGACTATACATCACGGATCAAGCATCTGTGTGCTACCTGGTGTGGTAGTGTACCACTGGATTGTAGTTGTGTACTACTATGGATAGACATAGTTGTGTTCTATTGAATGATATTGTTTTGATTTCCTTGAAGACTATCAACAGTGTTGGAAATGATTGTGAGCTAGATGGATGATCAAAGGATAGAAACTTCCCAGATGAAAAATGGTTCAAAAAATTTATTATTCTAGGACATATGTCTAGATTAGAAGAATGGCTCGTGTGTCACTCTGTGGTATGAGTGACTTATCCAGCATCATGACTGATTACTTAGATGGAGTATGGTTTCGAGAGATGATGCAGTTGATGAAACTGATGGTGATGATGGTGCTCATGATCTAGTCATGAGATAGTATATACAACTACATTGATGCTATCGGTGAATGGTGTGTTTGTGCTCAAGACCATTACCTGTAATACCTCCCTAGCTAGGAGGGAGTGTTGATATTATGGTAGATGTGGGAGGTATTTACCTCCACATATAAACCTTACAAGAATAGAATATTTTGGGAATCAAGAAGAAACCCTAATGAGTTGGCTAATAACCCTAGAAGATAAGTCAGCTCAAGAGGATAATTTGTATTAGGTTATTAGCCTCCAAGAGAAGAAGTCGGGTAGAAGAAATAATATATACTGAGTAAATAGGTACCCAGAATGAGAAGTCAACCCAGGAAGTTAGGAAGAATTACTATAAATACACAAGGCCATTCTTCATTCTCGCAGGCATTCTCAGAATTGTAGAGCTCACTTGTGCGCACTGCAGTTAGCCAATTTGTGCACAAGTCTGGAGGAGAGCTGCCAATGTAGCTGTTGTAGCTAGCAGATTACATTTTGGATTGGACTATCTCCTGGTTATGGTTTGGACTATCCGATCATCTCTTGTTTGGTGCGCTATCCTTGGAGAAAGGTGAACTACCCATTTTTTGGCTATCTTACCTAGGGTTTGCTTCGAGAGTGATTCTCTGTCAAGGTTAAGGTGCTCAGAGGGTGGCTTTGGCCAATGGTTGGGTGAAAATAGTGATATTTTCTATGGTAAAACTAACACATCCATCATATTCTAACACCATTTACCATATGATCTCTTCAAATAACCTACCCTTAAGGGATGAAGGAATGATGGATAGTGAACTTTATTGTATGTATCACCAAAATAAGAAAGTATTCTCAATCCAAAATATATACATCTTTTAAAAAATATGTAAAATATAAAAAACAAATATAATTGGATATAATGTTTTAATAGGAATACGATATAATATTATTTTAATCACGGATGAAAGTTAGTACAACATATTTAATTTTTTTGTAAGACCTTAGTCATTTTTGAAATTTAAACTTTTATATTTTAAATTTTTTTACTTTGTAAAAAAGGTATATAATTTATATAGTTTTATTGTATTCAATGATCTTTTTTACAAATTTGTTTGAAAGAGATGTGTAATTTTTAGATGTGTAATTTTTTTTATACTCAACATAGAGCTGAAACCTAACATTTAAAAAATTATTAATAAATCAAAATTTAT
>JZKD02S0321108.1:0-19516 GCA_000966675.3 Picea glauca
TGGACTGCTTGCAAGACCAAGGACAGGGTATGCAAGGTCATTGTGGACAGTGGTATCACAAACAATCTCATTTCAACGGAGATGGTAGAAAAGCTAGAGATGGAGACGATTGATCATCCAAACCCATATAGAGTTTCATGGCTACAAAAAGGACATCAAGCAACTGTCACTAAATAGTGTTTAGTTGAATTTAAGATAGGAGGATATAATCATAAGATACTCTGTGATGTTATTCCCATGGATGTTTGTCATCTATTGTTGGGTAGACCATGGAAATATGACAAGAATGTGATTCATGATGGGAGAATGAACACATACACCCTAGAGAAGAATGAGAGGACTCACATGTTGCTTCCAATCAAGGATAAGGAGATGAAACCTGAAGTAAGCAACACTATACTACCCATGAGTGGGAAGGAACTTCTTACAGAGGTTAAGAATAAGGAGGATCCATAATTCATTGTGGTCAGGAAGCCTAGAATTGTTTTGACCAACACAAGAGTGGATGATTTACCAGAAGAGGTTCAGGAACTACTAGAAGAGTTCGCTGACATAGTAGTGGACGAACTACCTCGTTCGTTGCCACCAATCAAAAGTGTGAGTCATCATATTGATCTCATACAAGGAGCTAGTTTTCCAAACAAATCCGCATACAGATTGACACCACAGGAGAATGAAGAGGTCAAAAGACAAGTCCAAGATTTGTTGGACAAAGGTTTGGTCAAGGAAATCTTGAGTCCATGTGTTGTTCCGACAGTACTCATTCCGAAGAAAGACGGAGGCTGGAGGATGTGTATTGACTCGAGGGAGATCAAAAAAATAACCATTGGGTAAAGTTTCCATTACCAAGGATGCATGATCTGATGGATTGCTTGAGTGGAGAAAAATATTTTTCGAAGGTTGATTTGAATAGCGGTTATCACCAAATCCGCATGAAAGAAGGTGACGAATGGAAGACAGCATTCAAAATCAATGAAGGGTTGTATGAATGGCTTGTTATGTCATTTGGCTTAACAAATGCACTGATTATATTCATGATATTGATGAATGAAGTCCTGAAGGAGTTCATCGGAAAATTTTTCATTATGTATCTGGATGACATACTGATTTTCAGTGAAATAGTGGCAGAGCATATGAAACATTTGGCTACAGTGATGAAGAGGTTACAGCAAGAGAATTTGTTGATAAACATGAAGAAGTCCTCATTCATGAAGACAGAACTCATTTATTTTGGGTTCGTTATTTCTATATATAAGTTGAGGATGGATTCGGATAAAGTGGAGGTAATTAAGAATTGGCCATCACCAAAGAGTATATTTGAGGTGAGAAGTTTTCATGGATTGGCTATTTTCTACTAAAAGTTCATTAGAAATTTTAGTGGAATTAGTGCATCAATGATGGATACAGTGAAGAAGAGACATAAGTCTTTTCACTGGACAGAAGAGGTTGAGAAGAGCTTCGATCTATTGAAGAGGAAGATCACGGAACAACCAATTCTATTGTTGTCGGATTTCCAAAAGATATTTTAAGTGAAATGTGATGCAAGTGGATTTGCAATAGGGGCAGTCTTGAGTCAAGAAGACAGGCCGATAGCATACTTCAGTGAGAAGCTGAATGAAGCGAAAGTGAAATACTCCACTTATGATAAGGAGTTCTATGCTATTATTCAGGCATTGAAGAAATGGAGGCATTACTTGATTCCGAAGGAGTTTGTCTTGTATAGTGATAATCATGCATTACAATTTGTGACTCAACAGGAGAAGTTGAATCAAAGACATGCAAAATGGGTTGAATATATGCAAAATTTCACTTTTTTGATTAAACATATTTATGGTACTGCTAACAAAGTTGTTGATGCTTTGAGTAGGAAGTGTTTGCTACTGCAGGAGTTCAGGGTCAAAATGTTGGGTTTTGATGATCTCAGGGACATGTACAGGGATGATCCAGATTTTAAGAAGGCGTATGAAGCAGCTGAGAATCCAATTCTTGGAGATAGAAGCCAATGGGAAAAATACATGATCCAGGAAGGATTATTGTTTAAAGGTAATCAACTTTGTATTCCAAAATGCTCCATGAGGGAGAATTTCCTGAAGGAGAAACATAGTGGAGGATTGGCCGGGAACTTTGGTCACGACAAGACATTCACAAAGTTGAATGAGTCATATTTTTGGCCAAGAATGCAAGAAGACATCAAAATATTCATGGACAGATGCAGAATTTGCCTGCATTCAAAGGAAAAGAGGTAGAACGCAGGGTTTTATCAACCATTGCCCATACATGAAAAGTCGTGGGATGCAGTTAGCATGGATTTCATATTAGGGTTTCCAAGAACACAAAGAGGGTTTGACTCAATCGTTGTGGTGGTGGATAGATTTTCCAAGATGGCACACTTCATTCCATGTCAGAAGATCAGTGACGCAACTCACATTGCGAATCTGTTTTTCAAAGAAGTCATTCGAATTCATGGCTTACCAAGGAGCATAATTTTGGATAAAGACACTAAGTTCGTAGGACACTTTTGGAGGACCTTATTGAAGAAGTTGGGAACTAACTTGTCATTTAGTTTGTCTTATCATCCTCAAGAGGATGGACAGACAGAAGTGGTGAACAGAAGTATGGGAGACTTGCTGAGAAGCCTGGTGACAGAACACCATAGCCAATGGGACAACATATTACCACAGGAGAAATTTGCTTATAATGACTCAGTTAACAGAAGCATGGGGAAGAGTTTATTTCAGATTGTATATGGCATGTAGCTGAGAGGAATTTCTGAGTTGAGAGATTCAGAACAGACTGCGATTAGGAGTGCTAGTGCAGAAGATTTCGCAGAGGCGATGAAGGAACTTCACAGCCAGGTGAAGGAGTGATTACATAGTTCGAGCTAGGAATATAAGCACAGAGAAGATCAAAACATGAGACAACTTCAATTTGAGGTTGGTGACTTGATTCTGGCACATTTGAGAAAGGAAAGGTTCCCGAGAGGAACATATAACAAACTGAAAATGAAGAAAATTGGACCATGTAATGTCTTGAAGAAATTTGGGGCAAATGCTTATGAGATTGAATTACCCGATGGGATCGAAATTTCTACAATATTCAATATGTCAGATTTGTACCCATATAAAGCTAAGGAAGAAGAAGTAGGAAATGAACAACTAGAGGTCCAGTGGACAAAACAGATGTCAGTTACAGAAAAATCCGCAGATGGAGTGCATACTGGACAAAAGGTTCAGCAAGAAGACCAGGCGAAAGAAATACTTTGATTATTTGGTCAAATGGAAAGGCCATCTAGTTGAATATTCCAGCTGGGAGAACGAAGAAGAGATCCAGAGGCATGGACAGACCATGTGTGAGCTCATGGACAGGAGCTCATGAAAATTTTCAAGCAAGGGAGTATGATGTAGGAGCATCTCAAGCGAGCCAGCATAGAGATAAAAGATAGTTGGAAAAGCGCTCAGCGCAAATTTTGAAAATGTCTTGAAACATTATAGAAGTCATCAAGTGAAGGCACACTTGTAAAATGTAAACGGACCTTGAGCGATCTGCACTCATCCTTAGTAGGTAGGAGGCATTTATAATAGTTAATGCAAGTAGATATAATTTAATGTGTAGATTAGACAGTTTAGAATTAAAGAGGGAAACAGAATATAGACACCCTCATTGTGTATTGTAAAATAGGTGGAGAATAGAAGAATGATATTATGCCAATTGAGAGAATAGAGCATAGAAGAGAAGGAGCAGAGAACCGTGTAGCCAAATTCCATGTACAAAAATTTTGGATTAATACAAGAAGGCTTTGATTCCAACTCATGGTGTTCAAATGTTCTCTATGTATGCATTTTTTAATGTTATTCTCATGAATGTTTTACTCTTTCTCTCATGCAATTTCTTTTATGCTATGTTTGAATGATTCCTTGTTGAATGTTTGAAATCTGAGAGGAAAGGGTAAAGGAATGAGTTTCAATTGTTTCTCTATATGAGAAAAAGTTCCTGCAAGGAGTGCAGTTGAATTGTCCACAAGGAGTGCGTTCACAAAGGGTTCAAAGGTTTGTATCTAAAATCTTAGATAGGGTAGCTTTTGTTCTCATTCACATAGAAGTGAAGCTAGGCACAGGAGACGTGCAAGGTGTGCATGGGCCGAGTAGAGTTTTAGGTTTTGTAATCTTAATGAATTGTTGAGAGACTCAAGCAGGAGTTTTTTCTAAAATACTCAAAGTCGTGGAAAAGTTCAGAAGGATTTGAACCTTCGAAGGGGTCGAAGGGAGGCAAGAGGCCAAGTACCTTGAAAGAATGAAAAGGAATATAGAAATGTCGTATTGCAGGTGGACAAGTTTCATGGAGAGAGATACTTTGTTTAGTTGTGTAGAAGTTCTCAAGGGAAATATGGATGGTTGGAATTCTCTGTGGAGAATTCGCAAAGTCTCGTGAGCCGTCAGATCTCACGGAGAAGTAGGGGAGTTACGGTGAGTGTTTTTGAGGGGTTCAAGCTCAGAAGAAGTAGAATCATATATTTCAAGCCAACAGGAGCCATTGGATTTACCTGTGGATTTCTATTTTAGAGTTTCGTGAGTTGATGTCCCGTAATTTTTACATCAGGACTCACAAAATCACAAAGTGCGAAGTCCCGAAGGGCCGAAAGGAGCATGTGGGCCATAGGAATCGGCAGAGCGAAAAGGTGGCGCACTATCGACATGGAAGTTAATTTCATTAACCATTTCGGGGTTTCGTGGGGTGAAGTCTCGAAATATTTGCATTAAGATTAGTGAAATTGTGACGTCTAAAATCTCGATGGAATGAAGGGTTGTTGAAAACTCAATCTTGCAAGCGCATTGGAGTTTTGGTAATTCGGGTTTCGAGAGTCGAGGGGACGAGTTTCTCGACATTGCAACTCCTGAAATCATGATAGGGAGAAAGGAGAAATAGAGAGAGAAAAGGCCAAGTGTCATAAATTCGGGTTTCGGGGGTCTGAGAAACAAGACGCTTGACCACCGGATTCGCGAAATCGCGAAGTCCGATCTCCTGAAGTATAAGGGGGGGGAATTTCTCGAAGTTATTTATGGGTTCAAATTTCTTGAAAGGGAAATAGGAGAGCCATTGTCAAGAGCTCTTCAGGCTAGTGGAAGAAGAAAGATCCTGTGTACGTGGACTTCTGACCCGCAGGTTGGGAGGGTTGCATCATCATAACACATAGATTGAGTATTTAACCTATTGTATTCTCTAATCTAGCAAAAGCTTCTTAGAGTTATTACATTATGAATATTTCTCACTATAGCTTTATCCATAATAGATGATATGGGGATAACTTATACTAACCTCTTATTGTTATGTATTTTTTTATTGGTTCTATCTAAGCCTGTATTATTACATTTGTTACATGTATTCACTATAATCAATTATGCAATTACTTGTGTCTTCTAAGTTCATGAAAGCTAGTGATACTAGCATCTTAGTTATATCAATAGTGATAATTAGGAAACTACTTATAGCTTATATGTGATTATCTAAGTTGAACTCCATATTTTATGTAGAACTAGATCTTAGCTTTATAAGGGTAGTTATGATCTATAATCATTATGGGAATAAGACTGTAATATTTATATCACTGCAAACATAGATTATGTAGAAGCCTTACCATATTGAATGAGTGTAAATAGTTAGGGAAGAGATTGTACATAACCAAGCTTAGAGATCATTGATTAGGGATAACATGTGTACTGATCAACTTACAAGCATGGGATAAGCTGAATTTATTAGAGAGATACCATAATTATAAGTAAGTATTGATAGAGATAGAATACATTTTATTAGATACGGATACTAGGTAACTAGTATCATCATAAGCATTACTATTACCCTAATAATATTTCATAATATTGTGGTATATGTATTTTCATAGTAACTACACTGTTATAATTAGGGATATGATTACATTAATATAAATATCTAATATAGTATGTATCCCATTCACTAGGTATAATTTGATATAGGTTGAATCTTGTAATCGTTACACTATGCACAACATATCCCAACTTGATCACATGAACTAAGACCATTGGTATTCTAGTCACACTATTTATGTGATAGTTATGATTACTAATCTCTACTAGTCTCTAGTTTCAACAAGGTCATTTAGCAATGAAACTAAGCTAATCCCATTGTTGTAATATGATAGGTAATGGTTCTGTTATCAATTGTTTAGGTTATATCACCATTAGTATTCCCATTGTTTATGTTGGTTCTATTTAAGCATGAGCATGTATCATAATATATTGGAGCTTACATAATCAAAGAAATCAACTAATCCAACATAGGTAGTTAGACGCTCTTGAGTGAATCACCTCATTAAGAGTATTAGGTTAATTATGCATATTATCTAGTGTGTAATAGTGCTTATACTCTTCAAAGTAGTGTAATAGAATAGAGATTCCTCATATATGGATTACATTTCTAATCACACCTATTATAATATGAGTACTGCCTATCAAATAAGGTAAGCATCATTATAGAAACACGCATTGGTTAGAATCACAAAATACTACTTAGCTTGTTCATATTAGTGTAGAGAGATCATGTATTAACAATAATAATTACAATAATGATCAATAAGCTTAGAGTATGAAAACCATTGGATATCTATTACATTCACAGTGTTGGGTACGTAATGATCAAACCATAACAGGAAGGTGAAGTATACCATATGAGTTAAACTTCTTGATATAAGTGAGATTATATGTGTATGCTTTACACATAACACGTAACACTAACCTTTGATATGATATGCCATTCGTAGTATCATCCTATCATTTTCCTGTATTCATTATGTTATATCTCATTCTGCAATCTCGTTATGAACTAGAAAAATTATGCATAGCTTAATACAACAAGTACCATACTCAATGGCATAAATAGTATTATTGATGTAGACCCCCCTTCCCTCCTTGAGGTTGCGTGACCTCCTGGTCTAGGATCGGTTAAATCTGTTATCGAGCTGGATCAGCTTCTTGGGACCTCATTGGTCTCAACTCAAGCAAACACAGGCCCTATTATCACCCTCAGGGTTTTTATTGTCACAATATAATCGTCACCGATTGTCCATCGATCGACGGTTCTTAGAAATTGTGGGCTGCAAATGTGCTCGTCCTTTATCAAATATATATGTTCCCACAATCAAAAAATTGCTCCCTCAATATCATTTTAAATCGTGGTCATTTATCCCTTGCCCCGTTGAGATCAACGATGTTGGAAAATTGTGGGCTGTGAACTAGTGCAGCCATTAATTTTTCCTCTTCTCCCCACAATGACTCCTCACCATTGATTTCCTCGATCTTTGATTCACGGTCGTCTGCAGGTCTTGTTATTCTAACTCCCTCTCTCTAATATCACACTGAAAGATGTTAACTCCGTCCTCCCCTATAACCTTGGGCTAAGACCTAGGGATTAACCTCCTGGCACTACGAAACTTCGACACTTTCACCCCAGACCAGATCAAAGGCCCTCAATCTCCTTCACGATCAATGATCAAGATTCTCTTCGGGACTCCGTGCTTCGGGAGTTCGCACTTTCGACCTCCACTTTTTCCATAGTATTTCGTACCTGAAGCTTTGGATAATGCGCGACGTGTCCACCTCAAATCAATGGCACTAGTCCACTTCAGGACTTTGACCTTCAGAAGTTTCAACCTTTCCACATTGGTTTCCTCCCGAAATTCTTTCACCATGTGTTCACAATTTATCTATGCATGTCCTCCTTCACAACCAACGACTATGAGTGACTTTGGCTATTTGGGATTCGGGAGTTTAAACTCTCAACATTTTGCCCCTCCTGAAGTGATTTCACCCGAAGTTGTCAGATTTACTTCGACTCTTGGGGGTTTTGAAGTTTTAAAACCTCCACACTAAATTTATGTCGAAGTTATTCTACCTAAAACACACGATCTTCTGACACGTGTCTCCCCCTTAAATATGATGGTAGTTTTCCACTTTGACTCTTTGGGCTTTGGGGATTTCAACTCCTACACACTCGTTCCTCCCAGAGTGCTTTCACCCAAAGACTCAGATCTCTTGCCAAGCATCCCTCTTGGTGATGTAAATTCCTTGGCCTCTTAGAGACTTTGACAAATCCTCACTCCTATGTGCATGCAAAGACTTAAATCTCATGTGATTCTTCCTAGATCCAATGATCCACAATGATCCCAGCCCCTCCTGGATGGATCTTAGTTGATGTCTTGTGAAACCTTCAGAACTTCATTTCCTTTGAATTTTTATCCCCACTATATCTCTTGAGCTTTATCTCTCGAACGCTTTGACTCCTCAGATGGTCTACTTTGAGACTTAGTTGAATTTCCCAACTGTGCACTCCTTGCAACAAATTCCTATGCAAGACTTAGCTTCTTGCGGGCGATTGTGAACACCTTGCAGCAGTCCCTTTTCACTCCTTGCAATGTAAGTTCCTAATGGCATGTCACCCAGGCACCATCCTCAACAGGTCCCGCACCTAACCTCCCGGTCTTAAAGATCGTTCAATCACCAAGTGAGTTGAAGAGGCACTTTCGATATCTTGTTGGAATCTCTGTTAAAACCTGATCCACATGTCCTTCTTTCTACCCTCGTGGTCCTCTGCACTCTGACTGTTGTCCTTTCCTCAACAGAAAAAATATGATTTTGGGTTTTGGAGTTTCCTAATTCCCGATGTCACGAGAACCATTGTCCCCACGATCCCTTGATCACTGAAATGTCGATTTGCAGAAATGGCTTTAACTTCAGTTAGCCCCCTGGGCTATACCTTTGGTCCACATGACCTCCCCTTATATGACCGTAATCCATTTCGGGGTTTTGCGACTCAAGCGCCCGACCTCTTGGTCTCTCGACTTCGGAAGTGCTGATACACAAGATGCCGATTGGAAATTTCCTAGCTTCCTCTTTCCTCTTCGTGATTTCAAGCTTTGAAACACCAAAATGCCGAAGCTCTTGTCCTCGAAACCCCTGAAGTTCTGATTCCCAAAACTCCGATATGACGACTGCTTGGAAACCCCTTTCAGGATTTCGCGTCTCGAGTTCTCCCAATGGGAGAATCCTCCTTGCCATTGTTCCTTCGCACTCTCGACCTCCGATGTGCCGAACTGATGTCAATATCCGCCACATGTCCCAAATGGATGGACAGCTCTGATGTGTTTCGGGATTTTCTCCCTGGAGATTCCTGATCTCCCATCTTCGAGACTTCCAATATCCCGATGCGCCAATGCCTTTCGGGACTTTCACCCTCATGTTCATGAAGTTTAAACCTCGTGCAGCTCCTATCAGATCCAATAGCTGACGGGTAATTGGACCAAGATCCGACGGTCCATATCCTTTCTCCTGTGCTCTCCTCTGATGCACTGCCTCCTGGATGTGAAATATTCTCAATCGTTCAAATCTCTCATGATGGATCAAATGGCAACTGTTGCTCCTCCGTAGCTTTGGTGCTTTCTTCCCAAACTTGGAAGAATTTCAAAATCTCAAAGGCCTTGACCTTTGCTTCGTCCATGTGATCTCTTGCAACCTCTGTGCGTAAAATCACTCGCCTGCACATATGAAAATGCGGTTCCTCCTGAGCTTTAGAAAACTCTAAACTCTTCCCGAGAGTTCTCTAGCCTCTACACTCCTTGAAAATACGGCTTTGTGCGCTTAGAGAACTACTCCTCCTAATATTTTATCCTTCTTTTGAATCCTCAAGGGATTCTTTGACTTTTACGCCTCTAAAAAGTCTTCACATACACACAAAGGTGTTATCCATTCTGAGTTTTCCTGTAGCTTCGACCTCCAAGGAAACTCGTCCTTTTTCCTTTCTCCCTCACATGGAGAATTGGGATGCCCTCCTGGCTATCCTTCACTCAAGAAACCTCTTGCTGAGACTTTTAGGGTGTTCAGCAACCCTGTGAAGGTCCTTCTCCATGGATTCTTCTTGCAATCCAGAACTCAAAGAGTTATTTTCCTTGTGCCTGTCTGCACATTGTCTCAAAGCCAACCTAGCAGAGTATCTTCCTACAGAACGTCCAACAGTTCTGTCCTCTCTCATGCACCTTATGCACCTGCTCAATGCCCTCCTGGCAGAGCTCTCGAAATCCTTAGTGATTCTGGTTCTTCTATCAAACTCACAGCAGAGTTCTTCCTCTCTGCACTCCTTGCACTGGCTCAATGCCCACCTGGTAGAGCTTCACAGAACGCCTCAGAGATTATGTCAGCAACTGTGTTCTTCTCCATAGCCTTGCCTCCTGAGGTATTCAGTAACCTCACAGGTCTTTATTCCGAGTTGTTGACTTCAACTTATGTGCCCACCTAGAATGCCTCTGTCTGACTCCGTAGAGTTCATAAATGCACCCTCTATGCACGTCTATCAGAACCCACAGCATTATATCACACCCTCCTAGTGTGAAGCCTTAAAAACCTCTCAATCTTGAAGCCAAAACAACCCCTGCAAAATGCATAAACATAGCATACATTCACAGCATATAAAGAACACTCACTGACATTTATTTAATATGGAAATATGTAGGAAAAACTGTTGTTCGTATTAAAATGGCAAATGCCTGTTTGTACAAGGTGTTCTTGCACACGGCCTGTAACAAGGTCTCATCTCCTTCTCTTCTGCTCTCTACTCGCAGAATCTCTACCTCATTCTACTAACTCTCTTTTTACAAAATGAGATATGAAATCTCTTTTACCTGAGGGGGATCTTCGAGCTCTTCCCTCCAATATACCTACCCTATTCAATTACATTGAATGGTTGTCTAGTCCACAGATCGGATCTAGATATCAGCCTTACAATCATTAAGGCCTACCTACTCTAATGCCTACACAAGGTCATGGTTTCATGGATCAATAGCCTACAACATTAATTACATTCAAATTCAAAATTGAAGATGAGGGTTGTGCCTCTCTTCAGCCTTGAATGCATGCGCTGACATGGCTGGCTGGTTGGATGATGTGGAGAGATGCTCCTGCATCATACTCCTTGGCTGCAAAATTCATGAGCTCCTACTCATGATCTTCCCATCTCATCTTTTGAAATACTCCTAGATCCCAAACAAATTTCTAGAGCCTCCTTGTCCCTTCTCTCTGCAGTTGTTGTTGTTGTTGTTGCTATTGCTGCTTTTGCTGCCTTTTTGCCTAGATTCTCCTTAATGATAGTCCATGCTGACTCTACCATCATCCTTCTGATGTCTTCTATCACCTCATCCAACTGCTACAATGGTTGGCCCTGTTCATGCAGTCTCCTCAACTGCATTTTCTTTCTACAGATGGGCAAATCATCATGATCTCCCAAGTCATCCTCTTCATCTACTTCCAACCTCACCTACTAGATGTGCATGCTCTGCACCTTCACCCTTCTCTCCATGGCTTCAATCTGTTCATATAGATCAGCAAAGATAATGTTGTCTGCCTCTCCTTCTTCTTCTTCTACAAACTCCAATGTTGCGGTCCTTTCAGGTTCACCGCTGAAAGTATTGAGCCATTCCTCGGAATGCTCATCTTCTTCTTTTATTTCTTGGGTAGTTTCCAAAGTCTGCAACAATTCTTCTTTGACAGTCTCAGCTAGTTTTCCTTCTTCTGTTGTCGTTGCTTCATCTACAACACAATATTTTTCCCCCTCTAGGCTAAGTGGTAGCGATATTTCAATTCCCCCAATCATCAAAAGATTTCTCTGATCTTCCTCCTCTGTCAGCTGCACCTGTTGATCCACACTCACCTCTCAGTTTATGAGACTCTCAAATAGTCTCATCTGTTCATCCATGCCCACCTGGAAATATGGGATTTCCCTACTGCTTCCCTAGAAGACTATGAGATCAACCAATCCCATCTTCATCAGCACCCCTTGCTGAATTAAACTCACCTCCGAGTCCATGAGACTCTCAAACAGTCTCGTATTCTTATCTCTTCCCACCTGGCAATTTGAGATGCTTCCACTGCCCTCTTGGTAGTCTCCGATATCCTGCAGTGACCTCATTTCATTACCCAGTTGGCACTGTGAAATTCCTTGGCTGTCCTCCTGACTATCCGTGAGATCTTCAGCTGATATCAACTCCTTGCTCATCTGGCAATTTGAAATTTCCTATCTACCCTCCTAGCAGTTCTTGAGATCTTCATCTGATCCCATTTCATTCTCTTCACCGAGAATTTTCCCAGTCTTTGGTTCACATACCTAAACCATCTCCTCAGGTCCTTCGAGGTTTTCAGCATGCCTCAACCATCCTCTTAACAACTTATGTTGTCTTCTAGCCATCAAATCGTTGACTGGCCAATTTGCCTTCATCTTCCTCATGGGCCATTCATATACCCATCTTGTCTTGGCTCTCTGTTGTATCCCCAGTTCAAGCTCTTCCATTCTTGCCCTGATGTCGGAAAGTTCTTTCCCCCTTTCGGTTGTGCTCATCATCTTTGGGATTTTCCTTCCAGCATATCTATGGCCTTCATTAGTCATATCGTTGTCTCTGTTTTCTCTCCTGGAAAACCTGTTGCTCACTTGCAAGCAATCATTTACAGAGTCTCCAGCACTATGTCTCCTTTTGTCTTCTCCCTCTACTTGAAATAAACAAACAGAGTTCTCTCTCTAATACCACCTAATGGCGCATCACCCAGGCACCTACCTCAATAGGTCCCGCACATGACCTCCCAGTCATAAGGATCGTTCAATCACCAAGTGAGTTGAAGAGGCTCTTTCGATTCCCTGTTGGAATCTCTGTTAAAACCCGATCCACAGGTCCTTATTTTTACCCTCGTGGTCCTCTGTACTCCAACCGTTGTCCTTTCCTCAACAGGAAAAATATGATTTCGGGCTTTGAAGTTTCCTAATTCCCGATGTCACGAGAACCACTGTCCCTATGAACTCTTGATCACTGAAATGTCGATTTGTCGAAACAGCTTTAACTTTAGTTAGCCCCCTGGGATATACCTTTGGTCCACATGACCTCCCTTTATATGACCGTAGTCCCTTTCGGGTTTTTGCGACTCAAGCACCTAACCTCTTGGTCTCTCAACTCATGAAGTGATGATATGCAAGATGTTGATTGGAAATTTCCCATCTTCCTCTTTCCTTTTCGTGATTTCAGGCTTTGAAACACCAAAATGTCGAAGCTCTTGTCCTCGAAACCCCTGAAGTTTCAATTCCCGAAACTATGATATGACGACTGCTTGGAAACCCCTTTTAGGATTTCATGTTTCAAGTTCTCCCGATGCGAGAATCCTCCTCGCCACTGTTCCTTCACACTCCCAACCTCTGATGTGCATAAGTGATGTCAATCTCTACCACGTGTCCCAAATGGATGGATGACTCTGATGTGTTTCAGGTTTTTCTCCCTGGAGATTCCCGATCTCCCATCTTCGAGACTTGTAATATCCCAAACTCTGATATCCCAATGTGCCAATGCCTTTCGGGACTTTCACCCTCCTTTTCACGAAGTTTAAACCTCGTGCAACTCCTGTCAAATCCAACTGTTGACAGGTAATTGGACCAAGATTCGATGGTCCATATCCTTTCTCTTGTGCGCTCCTATGTTTCACTACCTCCTGGACGTGAAATATTCTCAATGGTCTATATCTCTCTGGCTGGATCCAATGGTAGTTGTTGCTCCTCCCTAGCTTTGGTGCTTTCTTCCCAAATTTGAAAGAATTTCGAAATCTCAAAGGCCTCAACCTTTTCTTCATCCCTGTGATCACTTGCGACTTTTGTGCGTAAAAGAACTCTCCTGCGCGTATGAAAACACGGTTCCTCCTGAGCTTTAGAAAACTCTAAACTCTTCCTAAGAGTTATCTAGCCTCTGCACTCCTTGCAACTATGGCTTCATGTGCTTAGAGCACTACTCCTCCTGAGCTTTTATCCTTCTTTTGAATCCTCAAGGGATTCTTTGACTTCTACGCCTCTACAAACTCTTCACATACACACAAAGGTGTTATCTATCCTGAGATTTCCTGTAGCTTCGACCTCCAAGGAAATGCATCCTTTTTCCTTTCTCCCTCAAATGAATAATTGGGATTCCCTCTTCTCTATCCTTCGCTCAAGCAACCTCTTGCTGAGACTTTCAGGGTGTTCAGGAATCCTGTGAAGGTCCTTCTCCTTGGATTCTTCTTCCAATTAGAACTCAAAGAGTTATTTTCCTTGTGCCTGTCTACACATTGTCTCAAAGCCCTCCTAGCAGAGTATCTTCTTACAGAATATCCAACAGTTATGTCCTCTCCTGTGCACCTTATGCACCTACTCAATTCCCTCCTGGCAGAGCTCTCAGAATCCTTAGTGATTCTGGTTCTTCTATCAAACTCACAGCATATTTCTTCCTATGTGCACTCCTTGCACTCGCTCAATTCCCACCTAGTAGAGCTTCACAGAACTCCTCAGAGATTCTGTCTACAACTGTGTTCTTCTCCATAGCCTTGCCTCCTGAGGTATTCAACAACCTCACAGTTCTTTCTTCCGAGTTGTTGAATTCAACTTCTGTGCCCACCTGGCATGCCTCTGTCTAACTCTGCAGAGTTCAGAAAATCACCCTCTGTGCTTGGCTATCAAAACCCACAGCGTTCTATCACACCCTCCTGGTGTGAAGCCTCAAATACCTCTCAATCTTGAAGCCAAAACAACCCCTGCAAAATGTATAAACATAACATACATTCACAGCATATAAAGAACACTCACTGACATTTATTTAATATGGAAATATGCAGGAAAAATTTTTGTTCGTATTAAAATGGCAAATGCCTATTTGTACAAGGTGTTCCTGAGCATGGCCTGTAACAAGGTCTCGGCTCCTTCTCTTCTACTCTCTACTCGCAGACTCTCTACCTCATTCTACTAACTCTCTTTTTACAAAATGAGATATGAAATCTCTTTTACCTGAGGGGGCTCTTCGATCTCTTCCCTCCAATATACCTACCCTATTCAATTACATTGAATGGTTGTCTAGTCCACAGATCGGATCTAGATCTCATCCTTACAATCATTAAGTCCTACCTACTCTAATGCCTACACAAAGGCACGGCTCCATGGCTCAATAGCCTACAACATTAATTACATTCAAATTCAAAATTAAAGATGAGGGTTGCGCCTCTCTTCAGCCTTGAATGCATGCGCTGACATGGTTGGTTGGTTGGTTGGCTGACATGGAGAGATGCTCCTGCATCAGTTTCACACTATCTCTTCTGAGCTTCTGATTCGAAACAAACTCTATCAACACACTCCCTATGGACTATATGCACACCTTGCATAAACTCAATGAAGAGAAATAATTGAAACTTATTCAAAATGCTTCATAGTCTCATACTTTCAATAACATAACTCATTCATTCATGAAAACATAAAATAATAGGGAAAATATAAACAATAGTGACACCATGCATTGATTCAATATTCGTATGTTATATTCATTCCAACATAAAATGGCTATACCCTGAAAACAACTTACATTCAGTAACAACTATGTCCTACTCCACAGCTAACCTTATTCAAGTATACAATGCACCTACTTATACAAGAGTTCCTCTCAGTTTCCTCCAACTACCTACCTGATTGAAGTTAAATTCTACAGCTACTTATGTTTTATTACATAAATGCCTATGATGGACTATTTAAGGCGAGTCTTCAGATCCACGCCAAAATAAAATAAAAAAAGAACGATATGATCTATTATGGTTTTGACATGATCGTTCAACCTCCTCCTATTAACTTCTCTGATTCATATTTTACTCATACGTCCTTTGAGATATTCCATATTTCAAAATTTAAATTTTTACTCAAAAGGCACGCTAAGCGATGTGTTGTCATCCCATGTGGATTTGTTAGTGATGCCCCTGCATAATACTCCTCTAGGAAGAAAAATCATGTACTCGTGTCCATGAGCTCCTACATTGACCTTCCATGCTTATGTATATCAGCTTCACTTACCAAATTGGCATCTTCTATCGGGTGTCCCTTACACTTGACCAAATATTCAAAATAGGTCTTTCTCTTGGTCTTCTTGCCAATCCTTTGATCAACGATATTCCTATCTCTCACTAAATCTTCTCTTCATATGTCGATCTCTCTTTGTCATCTTCTTTGTAGGGATACAGGTCTGAGATGTTGAATATGGGTGATATTCCCACATCCTCTGGTAGCTCTAGCTCATAAGCATTGTTACCAAATTTTCTTAGGATCTTGCACAATTCAATCTTCTTCAACTTCAACTTGTTATATGTTCCTCCTGGGAACCTTTCCTTCCTCAAGTGTGCTAAAAATTTATCCCCTACTTCAAATTGAAGTTCTCTTCTATGTTGATAAACTTTGCATTTATACTCTGCATTGTTTTTCTACAACTGCTCCTTGATCTGCTCAAGAAGCTTTTGCATTTCTGCAGCGAAGTCTTCTACTCCAACACTTTTGAATTCACTCTGATCCATGTCACTCAACTCTGATACCCCTCTTGGCATCATCCCATATACTATCTGGAATGGGATTTTTCCTATACCTTTTCTTGGTGAATTATTATATGCAAACTCTACTTGTGACAGAGTTTGATCTCACTGACTATGATGTTCAGTGACCAAACTTCTCAGCAAATTTCCTAAACTCCTATTTACCATCTCAATTTTTCCATTTGTCTAAGGGTGATATGTTGAACAAAAGATAGTTATGTCCCCAACTTCTTCCATAATGTTCTTCAGAAATGAACAACAAATTTAGTGTCTCTGTATGAGACAATGCTCCTAGGCAATCCATGAAGTCTCACAGCGTCCTTGAAAAACAAATTCGCATCACTGGTCTTCTGGCATGGGATAAAGTGTGCCATCTTTGAAAATATATCAACAACAAAAAATATAGAATCACTTCCCCTCTGGGTTCTTGGCAATCCCAACACAAAATCCATTCTTATTGCATCCCAAGGCCTATCTCGAATGGGAAATGGGTAATAAAATCCATTGCTATGTTTCTTTCCTTTTGCATACTGGAAAATCTAACATTTTTTAACAAACCTTCTCACCTCTTCTCTCATGTTCAATTGTGAAAACGTCTTATCATGGCTGAAATGTTCAGCTAGACCTCCAATGTGTTTTTCCTTTAGCAAATTTCCCTCATAGAGCACCTTGGTATGCAAAATTGACAACCTTTAAACAACAATCCATCTTGAATCATGTACTCTGTCCACTAGATTATGTCTCTAAGCACAAGGTTTGTACATGCTTCATATGAATCTTTAAAATATGGATCATCAGAATACATATCCTGAAGGTGTTCAAATTCTAAGGTCTTGACTTGAAATTCCTACAGAATCAGACATCTCCTACTCAATGCATCAAAAAATTTGTTAGCATTACTAGAAATATGTTTAATGACAAAATTTAAATTTTTCATAAACTCTATCCACTCAGCATGTCTTTGGTTTAACTTTTCCTGACTGGTTATGAATTGTAAATCTTGGTTATCGTTATACAAGACAAATTCCTTTGGAACAAGGTAATGCCTCCATTTGTTCAAGGCTTGAATTATAGTATAAAATTATTTTTCATGTGTGGAGTACTTTCCCTTAGTATCATTCAACTTCTCACTGAAATATGCAACATGCCTATTGTCTTGGCTCAAGAATGCTCCAATTGAAACTCCACTTGCATCACATCTCACTTGAAATGTTTTCCCAAAATTTGGAAAGACTAGAATTGGTCATTTTGTTATCTTCTCCTTCAATATATTGAAACTCTACTCATCTTATTATGTCCATTTAAAAGACTTGTTTCTATTCTTCAGTGTATCCATCATTGGTGCACAAATCCCACTGGAATTTCTAATGAACTTCCTATAGAAATAGGCTAATCCATGGAAGATTCTCACTTCAAGCATACTCTGTGGTGATGGCCATTCTTTGATTTCTCAGACCTTCTCAGGATCCATCTTCAATTCATTCGAAGAGATCACAAAACCCAAGTAAATGAGTTATGTCTTCAAAAAAAATGACTTCTTCAGATTTATCAACAACTTCTCTTGTTGTAGTCTCCTCATCACTAATGTCAAATGTCTCAAATGCTCTTCCTCAGTTTTACTAAAGACCAGTATATCATCTAGATATACAAATCAAAAACTTACCAATGAAATCCTTCAATAATTCATTCATCAATCTCATAAAAGTACTTGGGGAATTTGTTAAGCCAAATGGCATAACAAGACACTAATACAACCCCTCATATATCTTAAAGGTTGTCTTCCACTCATCACCTTCTCTCATTATTATCTGATGATATCCACTTTTCAAATCTATATTCGAAAAAAAAAATTCTCCACTTAAGAAATCCATTAAGTCATCCATCCTAGGAAAAGGAAATATGTACCTGATGGTGATATTGTTTATGGCTCTTGAGTCTGTACACATTCTGCATCCTCCATCTTTCTTTGGACTCAACACAATTGGTATTGTACATGGACTCAAGATTTCTCTGACCAAACCCTTGTCTAACAAATCCTGGACTTGGTTCTTTACCTCCTCATTCTCTTGAGGTGTCAATCTGTATGCTTCTTTGTTTGGAAGAATTGCTCTTGGTATCAAGTCAATGTGATGGTTGATATTTCTGATAGGTGTTAATAAGTTAGGTAACTCATCCACTACTATGTCATCAGAATTCCTCAACAACTCCTGAACATCTTCAGGAAAATCATCCATAGAAGTAATTGTAAGGAAAACTATGGGTTTCCTCACCACAACAAACTGCATCTCATGTTCCCTCTTGACTTCTGATTCGGATTATTTTCGGCACAAAATGAGAGTGGAGATATAATAAAGAAATGCACAGAGATATGGAATATATTCAATAATATAATAGAAATGTATCAGAGATGCAACTATAAACACAGATATATAGTAATACATGATTTCTATTAATCAGAGAAATGTAGAGAGACTATAAAAATACATAGTGAAAGACTCGCTAGAATGGTGGCAGCTTATCTCTGAGAAGAGATGTGATGGCTACTCGCATTCGCAAGAATATGCTTACAATGAGGTTCTGAAGGCCCTTTTACAATAAAAGGGAATGTCAAAAGTCCTAGACATCCAAAAACCTAACCCTAGGATATTAAGCGCCAAAAGTCATGTGGGCCCCGTTTGGGTAAGTTAGTACATCAACTTCCTGGGGTCGTAACTTTTGCATACGATCTCCGTTTTAGGCGTATGATAGCTCGTTGGAAAGGTATCGTCAAGGAGATTCATTTTGGGGGATCAATCATGCTTTTGGATATCATTGAGAACCTAAATCTATAAAAACATTCATTTAGGCCCTCAAAATGGCCTCGGAAGTTAAAACCTGATAAAAATAGTAAATTGTCGAAATTGCCATAAAGTTGTTTTGAGCCAGTTGGAAAAGGTGGGTGGCCACCGATATCCACCTAGATCAACTTCACTCATGAGAAGTATGATTGTGTTGGCTTCTTCCTTCACTTTCTTCTCCTCTATTGGAGGAAACATGTGTGTTCTACCATTTAGTTCCAAGGTGTAAGTGTTCTTTCTCCCATCATGAATGACATTCATGTC
>JZKD02S0321119.1:8166-19516 GCA_000966675.3 Picea glauca
CTGAAAGTAAAAGACCTCTAAATCAAGAAGATAATCAGGCTCCACAACCAACAATAATGATAAAAACATCTTAGTACATCAAAGAAATAGTTCATTCTATCATTAAAAAAACTAGAAATAACAAAGGTGAAAAATAAACTTGTGAAAAAAAAATTGAACAAAATTTTTAAAACAACTTGCAGTGACCAATTGGAAACAAAATTAAAGCTAGAGGAAAATTAAAGGTTCTACCAAAATGGAAACAAAAAGGAATGCACAACCAATGCAATGAATCATGTTCCTCATATCACTATAAATAGGTGTTCTGAACTTGGAGGTGAACATGTTTTTTAACTATATCAGGTTAAATAAATCATGATAATATCTATACCATTCCCAAAGAATATGATGGTTGGCTTGTCATAATATCCTATGGATTGGATACACATAGAAAAAATGAAATTTACACAACAATAATTGTTATTTTTCAAATTCTTTATTTTATTCTTCAACCATAACATACAAATCAAATCTTATTCCAGTGTATTGCATGGGACTTGATAAAGTATATTGATAGAAAAAACCTATCATGCCATATCTTCGGTGCATCAATATCAATGCAATTTTTTGTGTTTGATGTACTTAGCATCAACACATAGATTTTTTGATGGACGGTAACTTTTAGAAACTAGTACTACTAAGAGAGTGAACAATGGTTAGTGTTTTCAGACAGTTGGTGTAGATTCATGGGAAGTTGAATAGTTGGTTGTCATTGATGTCAACCCTTGGAGAGTGATGTTGTAGATTGATTTCAACCCTTGAGTATGTCCGGTAGCACATTCTGGTGACCCAACAGTATGGTTAAGGGACTCAATATTGTTTGAGGCATAAAGGTATTAAGATCAATGTATTGCAAGTAATACTATTTTAGATGGATAGTACATGTCATGCCATTTCCGGTGATATGTGGAATGTAACATAAATCCTCACAGTTAGAGAGTTATGGCCTTGTGAAGTTGGAGAACCCTCATGAGTTATCTAGAAGCCTCTAGAAGGTCAAATAAGTCAATTTATTCTAGAAGCTCCTAGAAGAAATTTATTAGTCAAAGTGGTTGTAACTAGGAGTTAATCATGAGTTAAGTTGTTGCAAAAAGAAAATAATTAAAAATAAATTAGTTGCAACTAGAAGTGGTGAGTTTACTATTTGTGGAGAAAGTGGTTATAAGTGGACAAGTGGTTAGAAGTGGGTTAGCCCTAAAAGAAGGAAGTTGGGTTAAGTTGGTTAGAAGGTAACCCCTAGAGGAAGCTACTTGGGGAGTATAAATAAGAGAGAAAGGGTCGCCTATTAGCACCTATTGAGCACATTGAATATTGATTATTGTATAAGGTTTATTGTAGGTACTCATTGATACATCTGAAGTTACACAAGTCTGATATAGCAAGAAGGGTTGACATAGAAAGTTTTGGAGTTGTAGAAATATTGAAAAAAAACCTAGTTTTTGAAGTGTACGTGGGATGCAGTGGAAGAGGTTGCATACGTACATGGGTTGGAAATATAAAAGGGTGTGTACAGTTGGAAAATACATGAAATCTTGAGTTGTTGAGGGTGTTAGGTTCTTAGAGTCTGAAAGAAAGCTCCCAAGAAGGTCTAAAGTGATTAGGTACAACATATCTATCTACAGGTTCAAAAGTGATCAGGTACTCAATATTGCTTAGGAATACGGTCGTTGCCCCGATTCGAATTGATGCATGGGTATACTTTCTTTTCACATCTTGTTAGGTCAACTGATTTTATGACAATGATGATTGGTTGGTTGATACAAAGTCACTGGCATTTTTTCACTAAGGATTGTTTGGATATTTAGCTGGCATTGGTTACAAATGCTTGATGTTGCTCATGCCTGCCGCGTGGTGTGAATGGTTTTTGCACAATGAAATAATGGTCATGGTAATTGTGGTTTTCTTTGGGGCCGAATGATTATGGGTTGGATGACTGTAGAAACTATACCCACTGTATCCTTATGATTTTTCGATTGTATAAGCCTGAGGTTGCACAACATAGTTGGTTACAGATGGATTAAATCGAAGTAATACTATGTTATTAATGACTCAACACGATGGATTGAGTTATTACAGTGACTATGGGTTTGATTTTGTTTAATAGAGATATTGCATCGTAATGTTTTGGTGATTGCGCACTGTGTATAACACATATAGCTTGGGTTTCATAGAGTTTTAATTGTGTTTATTTGTTGCAATCGACCATTTGTTAAAAAGGGCATGTTCTCGAGACCTCGTCATGTTGGATGGATGGTCCAGCTTTTAAGTCACATTGAATTGTTTTTTTTTTTACAGTGGTTGAATTACATTGCCTGGATGAGTTACGTTGTGCATAGCTTGTGTCTAAATGATGGTTGTTGGGTATATGTTTAAATATCAATTCAGATTTTGCAATTTAATCCAGATTATTGGGTTTACTGCCTATATATGTTTAACGAATATAAGAGCATTTAAATTTCAAGCCGATTGCAGTGATTATGTGACTTCATTGTGAATTTTGTAAACATGAAATTGAGTATATTTGTTCGTTGAAGTAATGTATGGGCAGTGGTTGTTTTTGATGATTAACAGAGTGGAAAGGCTTCTGTTTGGAAATTGTTATAAGATGCAAAGAAGGGAATAAAATCCTCTTTACAGATTGTGTGAAATGCATATTGTCTTGTTATGGCACTGTGTTGGATATTTGATTATGAACAATATTGTTATTTAGTCAAAATGATTGATGGTTGATGCATCTCTTTTCGCAAAATATTTTATGGATCACTTAATTAATTTCATGAACAATAATCATATTTCTTCCCTTCTATTATTTCATTTTTCGCTAATTAAAAACCCCATAACCTCCCATATTCATTTTTTGCACTCCTTGTTTTGAGATTAATTACAGTCAAGAGAATTTTGGTATTAAAATAGTTGAAAGTGGCAATGTCTTTCATGGATTACAATGATGTTTTATTGGGTTTCTTACAATTGATTGTTGTTGTCATTGAGTAGTAACCGTGTTTTTTCCCCCTCATGGAATCATTTTTTTTCTCAATACAAACCCCTCGCATATCCCATAACCCTTTTCACCCCCTGCTCATTGATAAACGGTAAAACAATTTGTATGGATTGGATTGCATGAGTCTGATATATTGCTGAGCCAAAATCCATTTCATATTTTAAACGAGTTGTCATGTATGGTTAATTAAAAGATCATTGCTAATAAATCACATACACAGGGATGAGCTATTCAAATAAAACGCTGAAAACATAGGCCTATTACACTTCTGTCAAAGAGAAGGACTAAAAAATGGTAGCATCAACAAAGGGGAATATGTCTTTTGATTTTTTATTTTATCTATTATTGGTGAAAATTGACTTCATGAATGATTGCACAGTATGTTTTATTGTGGATATGTAAGTAATGTCATTTTTGGAAATAATCCAAAATATCATAAGCCAATGGGAGTCACAAGGATGTGTGATTTGCCTAACTAATATGCTATGATTATCATAAGCTAATGGGAGTCACAAGGGTTCCCACCTACTAATTATTATTTATTTATGACCCTTATTATAATTATTACTCTTCCCCCTAACTAAAGTTAGTTGATTCTTTTAATTAACTTAACTAATGAGTTGGTTCAACTAGTCCAACCAATTCTAATTATTAAAAGGAAAAGGAAAGGGAGGAATAAAGGGAGGATAGAAGCAGAAGCATGATAAGGTTTTCTCTTTGAGTTTATGTTGAGATAGTTCAATTTTCACTCATTCATATATTCATCACAACCTAATTCTCTTTTATGATAGCAGGGTCTTATTTTGGACAACAATATTCAGGGTTGAATCAAATCATTCAGACACTTGTTTTTCAGATCTATCTTTGATAGTCTGTGTTGACTTGTCTTTTTGTGAATTAGTTTTCATGAATGATAAAGGCTATTGTGCAGAGTCGAGTGGGCAGCAATCTGTGGTGAGATGATCCAGCTTTTAGAGTTTAGTTTTGGTTTTCTGTCAGAGGTCCTTTTTTATGTTCCATCGGGGATGTCAAAGTTTGACTTTGGTCCAAGATTTTTGTATGCGATTTTGTAAAGAAAATGACTCTTTGGTGAATTGGAATGAAATAAAGGATTACTTTGTGTCTCATCTATCTTGATTATCATATTGGTGTCTTTACTTCCATTCTTACATTTATTTCAGCAACTGTTATATTATGAAAATTACATAAAAAGTGAATTTCCAAAAAGCTTTTTGTTGATAAAAGACTAGCCTAAGAACTCGTAATTAATACTTGTGAGTTAGGATGTTAT
Source organism: Picea glauca (assembly GCA_000966675.3). Taxonomy (NCBI): domain Eukaryota; kingdom Viridiplantae; phylum Streptophyta; class Pinopsida; order Pinales; family Pinaceae; genus Picea; species Picea glauca. The sequence continues at coordinate 12,498 of JZKD02S0321119.1, forward strand.
TTTTGTTGGATATAAACATAGGGTGATATTCCCGTCTACTTTTCTTTAGCCAAGTAAAGTCTGAAAATGCTTGAGTAAGATCATTTCATATCTTTTCCTCAACNCTTTTAAGTCACATTGAATTGTTTTTTTTTTTACAGTGGTTGAATTACATTGCCTGGATGAGTTACGTTGTGCATAGCTTGTGTCTAAATGATGGTTGTTGGGTATATGTTTAAATATCAATTCAGATTTTGCAATTTAATCCAGATTATTGGGTTTACTGCCTATATATGTTTAACGAATATAAGAGCATTTAAATTTCAAGCCGATTGCAGTGATTATGTGACTTCATTGTGAATTTTGTAAACATGAAATTGAGTATATTTGTTCGTTGAAGTAATGTATGGGCAGTGGTTGTTTTTGATGATTAACAGAGTGGAAAGGCTTCTGTTTGGAAATTGTTATAAGATGCAAAGAAGGGAATAAAATCCTCTTTACAGATTGTGTGAAATGCATATTGTCTTGTTATGGCACTGTGTTGGATATTTGATTATGAACAATATTGTTATTTAGTCAAAATGATTGATGGTTGATGCATCTCTTTTCGCAAAATATTTTATGGATCACTTAATTAATTTCATGAACAATAATCATATTTCTTCCCTTCTATTATTTCATTTTTCGCTAATTAAAAACCCCATAACCTCCCATATTCATTTTTTGCACTCCTTGTTTTGAGATTAATTACAGTCAAGAGAATTTTGGTATTAAAATAGTTGAAAGTGGCAATGTCTTTCATGGATTACAATGATGTTTTATTGGGTTTCTTACAATTGATTGTTGTTGTCATTGAGTAGTAACCGTGTTTTTTCCCCCTCATGGAATCATTTTTTTTCTCAATACAAACCCCTCGCATATCCCATAACCCTTTTCACCCCCTGCTCATTGATAAACGGTAAAACAATTTGTATGGATTGGATTGCATGAGTCTGATATATTGCTGAGCCAAAATCCATTTCATATTTTAAACGAGTTGTCATGTATGGTTAATTAAAAGATCATTGCTAATAAATCACATACACAGGGATGAGCTATTCAAATAAAACGCTGAAAACATAGGCCTATTACACTTCTGTCAAAGAGAAGGACTAAAAAATGGTAGCATCAACAAAGGGGAATATGTCTTTTGATTTTTTATTTTATCTATTATTGGTGACAATTGACTTCATGAATGATTGCGCAGTATGTTTTATTGTGGATATGTAAGTAATGTCGTTTTTGGAAATAATCCAAAATATCATAAGCCAATGGGAGTCACAAGGAGGTGTGATTTTCCTAACTAATATGTTATGATTATCATAAGCTAATGGGAGTCACAAGGGTTCCCACCTACTAATTATTATTTATTTATGACCCTTATTATAATTATTACTCTTCCCCCTAACTAAAGTTAGTTGAGTCTTTTAATTAACTTAACTAATGAGTTGGTTCAACTAGTCCAACCAATTCTAATTATTAAAAGGAAAAGGAAAGGTAGGAATAAAGGGAGGATAGAAGCAGAAGCATGCTAAGGTTTTCTCTTTGAGTTTATGTTGAGATAGTTCAATTTTCATTCATTCATATATTCATCACAACCTAATTCTCTTTTATGATAGCAGGGTCTTATTTTGGACAACAATATTCAGGGTTGAATCAAATCATTCAGACACTTGTTTTTCAGATCTATCTTTGATAATCTGTGTTGACTTGTCTTTTTGTGAATTAGTTTTCATGAATGATAAAGGCTATTGTGTAGAGTCGAGTGGGCAACAATCTGTGGTAAGATGATCCAGCTTTTAGAGTTTAGTTTTGGTTTTTTGTCAAAGGTCCTTTTGTATGTTCCATCGGGGATGTCTAAGTTTGACTTTGGTCCAAGATTTTTGTATGCGATTTTGTAAAGAAAATGACTCTTTGGTGAATTGGAATGAAATAAAGGATTACTTTGTGTCTCATCTATCTTGATTATCATCTTGGTGTCTTTACTTCCATTCTTACATTTATTTCAGCAACTGTTATATTATGAAAATTACATAAAAAGTGAATTTCCAACAAGCTTTTTGTTGATAAAAGACTAGCCTAAGAACTCGTAATTAATACTTGTGAGTTAGGATGTTATTTTTGTTGGATATAAAAATAGGGTGATATTCCCGTCTACTTTTATTTAGCCAAGTAAAGTCTGAAAATGCTTGAGTAAGATCATTTCATATCTTTTCCTCAACATTTATTTGGTGACCATACTGGGGAGATATTCGATATCTCTCTTGTTAAAATTTTATACTCAATTTTCATTGATACATCTTTCTTTTCTGAAATTGATTCTTTGACTATTTTGCTATTAATGACTGTTCATGTTGCAAGGTAGCCCAATATCGAGCCCATTCTTCAAGACCATACCAACATTGCTTTGAACTAGTTTAACACCATTCTAGACACTGCCAATACCCGTGCCGAACTTAACCGTTCTTGGGAAACAATTGAATGAGATATTAGTGCTCAAGAACAATTGGAGGCTATATGTGGATGGCCTAGAAATCAACAGTAAAACTTTGTTTCTTCAAGCTTTGGCCTTTCTTTCATGTCCTTAGACTCTCGCGCTTCTAGAAGAAGAAGAGGCTTGTCACCCGAAATCAATCCTATTGTTGAAATAGGAAGAAGAAACATTGTGTTATCTGCCCAACAAAGTTCTCTAAGGAGAAATTTATCTGATTCATCCAACTCATCTTTCTTTCCCTCATCTATCATCTAAAATATGGCATCTAGTGGTGGCTCTGGTGGCACTGGAAGTGCTCCATATTCCCAATCTTCATCGTCATCGGTGATTGGTAGCTTGTACAACTACCATATCCCTGTGAAATCTACTACAAACCCCACCAAAGTCATTAAAAATTACGGGATTTTTTAGTTCAAAGAAGATGCCACAATGTGGCATGTGTCCTCTCCTCTTAACCTAGCACCTGCTACTCGCCCACTTCCGAAGTTTAAAGAGAAATTGTCTAAGTTTTCAGGAAATAACACTGTTAGTACAAATGAACACCTAGTGGAATTTTCAAATGCTTGTCATAACATAGGGGCTAACGACAATGACACTTGCATGCACTTGTTTGTCAATTCCTTGGAAGGAAAGGATGTGATCAATTTCTTTGACCTTCCTTCTAAGATCCTATATACTTGGGAGGATTTAATCTATTGGTTCCGATCCACTTATGGGAATTCCAAAAGTCCTACCGAGAAGTTAAGGGAATACAATAACATCACTTATAAAGATTATGAGACCATCAAGTCTTTAACTTGCATTTCACCAAGTTGTACAATCAAATCCCCAAAATTATTCGCCCTCAGAACCAAGCTACTTTCATGCATTACTATAATGCATTTCCTTCTCCCTACCATCATAGGCTTGAGGAAAAATCCATTGATAATCTTGGTTCCGCTCTACATACCTGTTCAGAGTATGAAGATTAGCTTGAAACAACTGGTCTTCCCCAGGGGGGATCAGTTAGACAAAAAAACATGTCCACTCTCTTGCAGCTAGTACAAGATATGAAAAATCATATTATAGCATTCGAGAAAAAGGGTACTGTCTACCCTCTCAATCTGATTGAAAACAATTTTCACCCTAAGGCTATCATACCTCCAAGTTGGTGTAATTTTTGCGAGGAACACCACAAAGAAACCACATGTGAGGTAAAGAAGAGTGCCAGAGATAATATCTTTGGTAAAATACCAGAAGCTACTATCGTTGTCCTAGATTTCGCAGAGCTAGAAGATGTCATGGTCATCAATACTAGAAACAAAGCATATGCGCCCAAGGGAAAATTTGATTCTCCCCACACTTCTTCTACCCCGATCTCATCCTCGCTCACTGCAACTATCCAGGTTCCTAAGGTTCCTGAGAGTCAAGGAATCACTTCCCCTCCCCCCTCTTCCAAATATAATATCTTGAATCAGTTGGCCAACATCAAAGTAGATGCAACCCTTCTAGACATGGTTGTCATCCCTAAACAACAGATGCATATGAAACGATTCATGGAAGGAAAATCTTTCATTGTAGCCAACCTTTATGAAGAGGTAAATGAAGAGGATTCTTATGTAAATAAAATAGGTGTACATAACTTTAGATACCTTGTAACAAATCCCCCTTTTTACATTTCTATAAATATCATGGACAAAATTGCCCATTGTTGCCTCATTGATGGTGGTTCAGACAAAGTGTGATTTCGAAGATTATTATGGAAGAGATAGGCTTGTCTTGTATAGATGAAAACACCAAAAGCATGATTTCTTATAATAGTCTACAATAAAAGACCGTAGGTGAGATTAAAGATCTGACCTTAGTTTTGTGTGCTTGTCCTGAAATAAGGAGGATCCTCAATATTTAGGTGATCAATATGCCAGTAACAAATTACTATATCATCTTAGGAATAGATTGGCAAGCCTCAACGGGTGGGTACCTCTCACTTGATGGAACACATTTATCTATTCCTTGGAACGAAAAAAATATTATAGTCCTTAGATAAGGAAGGATATCACCCTACATAGAGAGTGTTCCACAACCTAACATAAACTATATCGAGGAGGAATTAGGAGTGTATTCCATCTTTTCCGAGGAAGATAACATTTCCATGGAACAAATNTACTCGATTTTCATCGATACATCTTTCTTTTCTGAAATTGATTCTTTGACTATTTTTCTATTAATGACTGTTCATGTTGCAAGGTAGCCCAATATCGAGCCTGGTCTTCAAGACCATACCAGCATTGATTTGAACTAGTTTAACACCATTCTAGACACTGCCAATACCCGTGCCGAACTTAACCGTTCTTGGGAAACAATTGAATGAGATATCAGTGCTCAAGAACAATTGGAGGCTAGATGTGGATGGCCTAGAAATCAACAGTAAAACTTTGTTTCTTCAAGCTTTGGCCTTTCTTTCATGTCCTTAGACTCTCGTGCTTCTAGAAGAAGAAGAGGCTTGTCACCCGAAATCAATCCTATTGTTGAAATAGGAAGAAGAAACGTTGTGTTATCTGCCCAACAAAGTTCTCTAAGGAGAAATTTATCTGATTCATCCAACTCATCTTTCTTTCCCTCATCTATCGTCTAAAATATGGCATCTAGTGGTGGCTCTGGTGGCACTGGAAGTGCTCCATATTCCCAATATTCATCGTCGTCGGTGATTGGTAGCTTGTACAACCACCATATCCCTGTGAAATCTACTACAAACCCCACCAAAGTCATTAAAAATTATGGGATTTTTTAGTTCAAAGAAGATGCCACAACCACACTGTGGCATGTGTCCTCTCCTCTTAACCTAGTACCTGCTACTCGCCCACTTCCGAAGTTTAAAGAGAATTTGTCTAAGTTTTCAGGAAATAACACTGTTAGTACAAATGAACACCTAGTGGAATTTTCAATTGCTTGTCATAACATAGGGGCTAACGACAATGACACTTGCATGCGCTTGTTTGTCAATTCCTTGGAAGGAAAGGTTGTGATCAATTTCTTTGACCTTCCTTCTAAGATCCTATCTACTTGGGAGGATTTAATCTATTGGTTCTGATCCACTTATGGGAATTCCAAAAGTCCTACCGAGAAGTTAAGGGAATACAATAACATCACTTATAAATATTGTGAGACCATCAAGTCTTTAAATTGCATTTCACCAAGTTGTACAATCAAATCCCCAAAATTATTCGCCCTCAGAACCAAGCTTCTTTCATGCATTACTACAATGCATTTCCTTCTCCCTACCATCATAGGCTTGAGGAAAAATCCATTGATAATCTTGGTTCCTCTCTACATACCTGTTCAGAGTATGAAGAATAGCTTGAAACAACTGGTCTTCCCCAGGGGGGATCAGTTAGACAAAAAAACATGTCCGCTCTCTTGCAGCTATTACAAGATATGAAAAATCATATTATAGCATTCGAGCAAAAGGGTACTGTCTCCCCTCTCAATCTGATTGAAAACAATTTTTACCCTAAGGCTATCATACCTCCAAGTTGGTGTAATTTTTGCGAGGAACACCACAAAGAAACCACATGTGAGGTAAAGAAGAGTGCCAGAGATAATATCTTTGGTAAAAGACCAGAAGCTACTATCGTTGTCCTAGATTTCACTGAGCTAGAAGATTTCATGGTCATCAATACTAGAAACAAAGCATATGCGCCCAAGGGAAAATTTGATTCTCCCCACACTTCTTTTACCCCGATCTCATCCTCGCTCACTGCAACTATCCAGGTTCCTAAGGTTCCTGAGAGTCAAGGAATCACTTCCCCTCCCCCCTCTTCCAAATATAATATCTTGAATCAGTTGGCCAACATCAAAGTAGATGCAACCCTTCTAGACATGGTTGTCATCCCTAAACAACAGATGCATATGAAACGATTCATGGAAGGAAAATCTTTCATTGTAGCCAACCTTTATGAAGAGGTAAATGAAGAGGATTCTTATGTAAATAAAATAGGTGTACATAACTTTAGATACCTTGTAACAAATCCCCCTTTTTACATTTCTATAAATATCATGGACAAAATTGCCCATTGTTGCCTCATTGATGGTGGTTCAGACAAAGTGTGATTTCGAAGATTATTATGGAAGAGATAGGCTTGTCTTGTATAGATGAAAACACCAAAAGCATGATTTCTTATAATAGTCTACAATAAAAGACCGTAGGTGAGATTAAAGATCTGACCTTAGTTTTGTGTGCTTGTCCTGAAATAAGGAGGATCCTCAATATTTAGGTGATCAATATGCCAGTAACAAATTACTATATCATCTTAGGAATAGATTGGCAAGCCTCAACGGGTGGGTACCTCTCACTTGATGGAACACATTTATCTATTCCTTGGAACGAAAAAAATATTATAGTCCTTAGATAAGGAAGGATATCACCCTACATAGAGAGTGTTCCACAACCTAACATAAACTATATCGAGGAGGAATTAGGAGTGTATTCCATCTTTTCCGAGGAAGATAACATTTCCATGGAACAAAT
>JZKD02S0321152.1:0-13660 GCA_000966675.3 Picea glauca
GTAGTTGATGAGTTGACACATACATGAGGTGTATAGTTGATGATGTTGGTACATCTTGATGAGTCATAGTTGATGAGTAGTTGATACCTGATTGGTACATATTTGGTACATGTTTGGAGGCACTTGTTAGTAGTATTGTTGACACATGGTTTATGGATGATGTAACATACTTGTATTATTAGAAGCACATATTGTTCTTGGTGATGATTATGAGTTGTTGTGTTATGCTTGGTTGTTTCACATCTTTGAGAGTCTTTTTGGTGATTGATCTTGGTGAGTAGATATGATTTGGTTGATAATATTGATGAGACAGGTTGTTGTGATAGGTTGTTTGGACAAGTTGTTGTGACAGGTTATTTGTATAGGTTTGGTGCATGGTTGATGCACTTGTTCATGGTACAGGTTGAGGTACAAGTTGGTGCATGGTTTTTGCACTTGTTTATGATACATGTTGATTACAAGTTGTTTGGTACAGGTTGGTGCATGGTTGATGCACTTGTTTATGGTACAGGTTGATTACATATTGAGGTATAGGTTGATGCATGGTTCAGGTTATTGGTACAGGTTATTTGGTGCAGGTTGATTGGTATAGGTTTACAACAATATATATCACAGTGATAGTGGGACAATGGTTGCATCATTCTACTTATATGTCAGGGTAGTACGACGGGGAAAGGACATGTGGTTGTAGCCACCTCCCAGTTGTAGCCGAAGAACATAGGGGGTTGTAGCCTCGTTCAGGTTGTAGCCAAAGAATTGGGTAGTTGGAGCTTCCGTCAGGTTGTAGCCTGAGAAACTAGGGGGTTGGAGCCTCCTTCCAGTTGCAGCTGGAAAAAAAAGGAAGTTGGTGCTTCCAATGAATGTAATCTTCAAGACATATAAGAAAAATCATTCTGTGGTTTTCTCCTACTTTGTGTTTCCACGTAAAACACTGGTGCACTGTGTATGTGTATGATTGTTCATTTGTTCATTGATTATTTACTCTGCTGTTATTGGATGATAATAATACATTGATATAACACTTGGATTATATGGTTGAAAAGGATTGAATTTCTCTATTACTGATTCACCCCACCTTTCAGTAATCTAACAAAAATTGTATGTGATTTCACATGCTTTCAACTATAGAAGCAAAGGAAAAGGTTAACTATGAGAAAGCATCATAACACTATGAAATACCTTTTCAATTTACAACTCACATGTTATGGACCATAGTTAACTATTTATAAATTAAATCACAGTTTAAACTTTAAACATATATGATAATTTGCACTATATCCTCAAACAAATTAGGATATATTTAGTGGGCATACTTGTACCATGTAAGATGACTATGCTATGGGCTCGTAATTATATTAATGGCATGAAGAAACATAGGTTAATAAATTTATCTAAACATGAAGAAACATAGGTGAAGAAAGTCGTAGAGGTCTTATGCCAACTAGGATAGCATTTCCTTTTTTAAAGGAAAGTAAAAAATATTTAATTAAGGATGAAATTGTTATGATTATTATTGTTATTGCTGCTTTATTTTTATTGGAAATTGCTACTTCCAATTAATCCTTAATTCTAAACATGTTAAGTTTGATGTGGAGAATAGTGCATTCATTGTTGCTTCAAATTGCACTGATATTGAAATTGAATTGGAAGTCAAATTTGATGGATGCTAACCAAGTCAATAAATTAAAATGATAGTTTTCATTTAAAAAAACTATCATTTGTTATTAAGTACTTCCTAAGAAGACCTTGAGACATAATTTTAATATTTGAGTAAGCATAGATCCAACCTTTTAACCTAAACCATGATGAGTGTGGATCCCAACTAGCACCATTATAAAGGGTGACTCGTGATTTTGAATGGAGCGAAGCCAAAATTGCAGTGTGTGATTGCGAGAATTTAGGTTGGTATTACCCAAAGGTTTCCTCACAATGAGGTTGATTAGTTGGAGCATTTGGAGATATATTTGTGGGTGTGAACTAATGGTGGGGTTCTATGCATCATGATGATAAGTTTGATAAGTTTTTTCCAGATAAAAACTAGGCAACGAGTTTATCATTGACTACTTAAAGAAAGCATTGTTGTATCTGGGAGAAATTGACATAGTGTTATGAGAAAGTATTACGATAGCTTAGGGATGTTATTACATCCGGGTTTCCTAATAGCTTAAGTGTGGGTGAGAAAGTGCCTTGATACTGGAGGAGGTGTACTGTCAAGTCTACCACAACAACTGTTGTGGGAGGATCACGTTTGATCATTATCCAAATTAATATGCTGACATTGATGTTGTAATACGGTAGCAATTGCTTATATCTAGGTCTTCAATCTTATTTACGTTTGTAGGGTAACTGTGAGAGGACTCCACCCTGGGAACCTTGATATTGTAATCATACACTTAAGTGGAATAACATGATGACATGTTATCATGATACCAAATGTCATATGTAAGCCAATTTGTGTTGGAAAAATGTGAAGGTTGAGCCAAATCATGGTTATATCACATCCAAGTCATGTAGCTCATGTATTATTGGTGATGGTCCCATCACATCAATGGAATATTGTTTAATACCTTTGTTGACACTAGTTGATTAAGAATGAAACATGCAGAGTGAACCCATGAGAGGGGCTAATGTTCACTAGTAGGAACCCTTTTGTGAAGAAGGGGTGTCCTTGTGAGGACAAGTAGCACTTTTTCCCATAAGTTTTATTGGAAGTAGGGATTTCTATAGGATGACCTAGATCAATAGTATTGTGTGGGATGAAATGAATTAACACTATTAATTAAACTTCCCTCCTCGTAGAGTGTGAAAATACTTGAGATGCACAAAGGAAGGGCCAGAAACTATAGTTAGTAAGTATCTTGTTGACGTAAATGATAATGCTTTGAAAAGTTATGTAGTATGATTGTGAAAAAAGAAACCCTTAAGGGAAAGGTAATTGTATATTTTGGAATGGACCCTTATAGTAAACTTATTCTTGATATAGAAGTAATTGCTAACCCATGTGTTGACATAATTCTTTTTACACATAGGTGAATTTATAATGTTTTTTTTGGATAGAAAGAATGATTTTCCTCCGTTGGAGAGGATTCTATACTCAACATTTAACTTATCAAGATCTAATCTATATGAATTAAGAAGAGAGTGAAAGTGAAAACAATGACCCAAGAAATCGTGAAGTAACCACATCACATAGTGATAAATTGACAATATCTTAGTAAATGTTCCTAAGCATAAGGGATTTCTTTTTGCACCAATCTCATGAGTGGCAATGCATGTATCATACCACTCGTGCTTGAGTGATAATCAATTTCAAAGATAATTTGTTATAATTATGAAGAAAGCCCGATGGGATTGTATGCATGACTAAATGAAATTTATATAGATCTCAATATAATATTAATTAACTAGAGATCCAATGATGAGCTAAGGTTTTAACTTGTGCTCAAACAAATAGGGTATAATTTAAAAGTGGGGGTCCTATATGGAACACATGAAACATATATTAATAGGAGAAGCATGTCTTTTCATTAACCAAAAAATGAGTGATGATAAAATAGAGTCAGGACATGATAAGATCTCCACTAATTAGAGGTAGTTGCAACTAATATATTAATGGCTCCAAGCACCAATTGAGAGTCATATGGAGCTTGACCTGACATCAAGTAGGCATGTTGTACCAATTGCAATAACAACTATAGTGGGACTATACCTTAGGTGCAATAGCCCATTTCCCAAGTTAAGATACGATGAAGTTATTTATGGAGGAGTATGCTTATCTCTACAAAATGATTGAATAATGAGAGTTATAAAGTGGATACCCTAAAATTAGTTCCAATCATATGTATTGTAGATATTATTATTTAAATTTTGGTAGGACATTTATCCTTCCATTTTTGGCAAGATAACCTCTACTTCAACGGTGATGTGAACAACTTATTAATGTGATTATTAAGTCAATTAAAGGCATGCACTTCACATTGTAAGGATAGACTATGTCACGATTGACAGATGTGTGAGGCTTGTTAGAAAAATCATACAATTGTATGAAGTACCTGTTAGCACATAATCTTGTATGTGAGGTGTTTTCCTACAAAGTGTCCCCTTCGATGAAAAAGTGGCAAAGAATTGGTCAAAAAACCCACTTATCCTAAGTCCGGGGCACATAAGCGCTATGGATTATGTAGTGCGCAAATCTGGGCAGTCAGAATATGCGTGCCCAGATCTCCGGTCCAGATTCAATTCTAGACCCCCCCGTTGTTCTACCTTTAATGGGTGGGGGGGTCCAATATGGGCGATTTTCCAGTGTGGCCCCCTTTTCTATCATGGCGCCTCCTCCTTGCGTCACCCCCCTCCTCTTGCCACCTATGTTCCACTAGGCCTCCTGTCCACCAGTCACATCACTCATTTCCCCGTTGTCTCGTTAGGACACACTTGCCTTCCACTCACCCTCATGGCATATCATTTTCCTTTTCACTCCCTCTTGTCTTCCCACACTTGTCCCTCTCCCTATCACATCGTCCCGTCATAGGAGACATGTTCTCTTTCGACAAATCACATCCCACCACCATACCTCCATGGCCCCCACAAGACCTTCCACATTATTCCTCTGGCCTCTCCTTGTCTCACTTCAACATCTAATATTCCAAATCATCCCTGTCTAGTCACCGCTCATCCGTCGCTTCCCGTTAGGTGCCCAGTAATCTCGTCCGCCTCCACGTCTTACCATGAAGCTTTTTAGCAGATCGAGGTGGTAGCATGAGAAGCCTCCATGTCCCAAAGGTGAAAAGTTTACTGGGGTTGTTTTCGATCCCAAGGAAGCAGTTATTGGAACGGTTGGTGGTGGGTGGAAATCGTTTCCGCCATAAATGGGAAGTCCAGGAGAGGACTATCAACTTGTCAACTCCTTCCAGGCTCATTCTGGAACACGGTGGCATCTGACTGAAGTGCACGATGGCTCAGAGACTGCATGCATAGTCTGCCAGTAAACATGAAGACCAATGCCTTTAATGCAGTAACTTGAATCTCCTGCCGGGCTTTGCTCCAAGTATATGAAGGCATTTTTTCCATTTTTCTATCTATCGATGGTTGAGCTAGGCTCTCAAATTGTAAAACTTTAATGAAATTTCTCATTCTCGGGTTATGAGCTGTATTTGAGACCTCTCGTTCAATTAAAGTCAGATTCTCTCCATCTCTCTGTAAGCTTTGTTTTAAGACACTTGGAATTGGCAGGTCCAGTTGAGGGCGATTATGTTGTGTGATTCATGTTTGATCATGAAAGTGTTTTCACCAGTTTTAATTCAATCTCCTGTTTCTTTTTCTTCCTCTTACCCTGAGTAGCTCATTGAAATATTCAAGCGAGCTGTTACAGTAGTCACCGTGATGCAGGTATGATCACTGTGTTACTGTAACTGTGTCATCCTAGCACATTTTAGTGTTTGTTCTTTCTTCTACCTGCTGTTGGAAGTTTGATGCCTATAGCAGACCTTTGCAGTTTCTCTCTGAAGTCTTCCTCCTTCTCACCCTTATTACAACTTACTGTCTGAATTTAAATCAAGACCTCACCTGCTTGTGCATAACTTGGCCCAGTATTATGAGTTAAACAATATTCTTCTGGGTATGCATCCATTCGATCACTCTTTTATATACCAATTGTGACATAAAACTGATGGGCATCAGTCTTTTCTCCTATCGCAATCTAGGAGTGACTTCTGACGCTAACATTTATGGCGCCGTTATCGGGGATGAAGTTGAAGATTTTCCCCAGAACTGAATGACATTGAGCCTCTGATTTTGAAGGTGCATCAGGCATCAGAGCCCTTGAAGATTGCTACTGTGCACCTAGTGACTCCATTGTGATGACTCCACTCTGGTGAAACTTCTGTTTTAGTTGTGGCTTCAAGAGGCAGACACACACGGTCTACTCCAAATCTACCTTTAGAAACACCTGAAGCCGATCCAAAGAATCTTATCAGAAAGGGAAAGGCCCTAAAGGAAGGAACTTTTACTGCTAAACCAGGTATTTATGATAGTTCTCATTTCCCTCTGTTATAAACTCCAATTCTTGCTTCTCAGTTTTCTAGCAGACCCTTTACTGAAGTTTCCCATTTCCTAAATTTTGGGAGTGTTCCTGTTGAGTTTCCTTCCCCTGGTATTACATTGGAGGGAGAAACTCTTGTCACTCCTATCTCCCCTGACATCGCAGCCTGGTCTAGAACCAGGAACTTAGGAGAGTTTCCTACCTCGGGCTTTAACACCCCTCCTCTGGTTACTGTTGCTGTTGTGGTGTTAACCCAACCCTTTGCTCCTTTAAGCCCTGTAGCCTTTTCTTCAAATCCTCTGTTGTTCCCTTTTCCTTCTGTGAGTTCATCTCCTCTCTCCCCTGTTCGATCCCTGTCTCCTCCTAATTTTCCTCCACCTAATATCCCTATGGCAGGATCCAATCCCCCTGGTAATAGAATGGATGCCATTGTGGCTGCTAGATATTCCCCTCTAGTCCTACCTCAACCAATCAATCCTCTCCCTGCTATAGATTACTTGAATATATGCCTAAATTCATTGGAGAGGAAGACATAACTGTTGAAGAGCACCTTGATGCCTTCCACAGTTATGAAAACAACCTGAACATTGAAAATGAAGATGTCTGGATGAGAGTCTTTGTCCAGAGCCTTAACAGTGAGGTTATAAAATGGTTTAGGGGACTGACCCCTGGATCTATTGCTAGGATTGAGGATCTGGATAACACCTTATTGAGATAGTGGGGAGATACAAAATATTTCATGTATTACATGACATAATTTGGGTCCTTGAAGAAGAAGGAAGGAGAGTCTGTCTCTGACTTCTCCAAAAGATTCAATATTATGTATAATAAGATCCCAGCTAAGATCAAACCCTCAGAAGCCTTTGCCAAAATCACTTATGCTAGTGATTTTGACCTTGATTTTTGCCTCCTACTTAGAGAAAGAAGAGCCACTTCCCTGGCTAACATGTAAGATGTGGCCTTGGAAGTAGAATCAAATGTGCTGGCAGTTAACAGGCTCATAAGTAAATCTGACAAAGATAGAGGAAGAGGGAAATCTGAGGCATCAACCTCTGGTTATTTTGTAACTCACCCTTAGGTGGATGAATTGAAAAAGATGGTGAAGAATCTGTCTGCAGAAATGGAGAAAATAAAAATGGAGGGGAAACATACATACAAAAATCTTCAAAACACCGACAATAGAGGCAACTTCAGGAGGCCGAACAATAATGTTCCCTATATTATTCCAAGGAAACAAAGGATCATATATAGGGATGATCAAAGGATTTAGACCCCCCTCCAGAATAACCTTATCACTGATGAAGAGAGGGAAAAAGAGGATCTTGACCTTGAAATTCACTGTATTGAAGACACCTCCCCTTTTCCCCATTTGACTCAATCTGCATATGAAGAATCCCTTATGAACAGTCAAATAAATGAACTGAGTAAAGGGGAGAAATCCCACCATAGAAGTTATAAAAAATACAATCTTAGATCAAAGAAGAAAGAAGAGAAGTCTGATTAGCCCCTCATAGCAGAAAAACCTTCTAAGCCCGCATAAAACACTACCCGAGAAAAGAAAACTTATAACCTCTTGCCAACAACCAAAGACCTCGTCTCAGAGGTAAGGGAAATTCCTAAGCCTCCTTCCTCCTTTAGTTTAAAGCACAAAATTCAAAAGATCAGAATTCCCGTACCCCTCTCAGAACTTGTCAAAAATGAAGATTTCAAAAGGTCCCTCTCCAAACTGTTGTTCTGCGAGCAACCTCAGCTTACCCCAGACTCAGTAAATATCCAAGATGTAAAGCCAACAGTTATCTTAGTTCCCATGGTAGAAGACATAGATGATTCATCCCCTCCCTTCTACACATCCCTGAACATACATGATAAGGTGTTGCATAACTGCCTGATGGATTCATGGGCTTCCCATAACCTCATGCCCAAAACAGTCATGGAAGAATTGGGACTGGAAGTGACCAATGCCTATCATGATTTGTACTCTTTTGATTCAAGGAGGGTACAATGTATTGGAGTCATAAAAGACCTAGGGGTGTCTTTATTTCAACTGCCAATGAAGAGTGTGGTCATGGACATTGTGGTAGCTGATGTTCTCCCCAAGTTTGGCATGCTATTGTCAAGATCTTGGATTAAAAAGATTGGAGGAACATTACAAATGGACCTCACATATGCCACTATTCTAGTTTTTGGAGGAGAACACAAAAGATTGTATAGAGAAGCTCAGTTGGCCTACCTTCTTAGTGACGAAGCAGACCCCACTAACCATCCTATCTATTCACTTGACACAGATTTGGGGTCTAGTTTGTTACATCTTACCGATTCTCATGAAGTCCCTCTTGAAGTTAGAAAACAATCCTTTTCTGGTTAGGAAATACCTCCTCCAACTACCTCTGTGTGGAATATGTTCTTCGACGGAGCCTCTTCTAGTGAAGGTGCTGGTGCTAGAGTGGTTTTTGTATCGCCTTGTCAAGAAACCATACCCCTATCATACAAGCTAGAGTTCGAAACCACCAATAATGTGGTAGAATATGAAGCCCTTATTTTAGGTTTAAGGGCTGCAAAAAAGATGGGAATTAAAGAGTTAGCAGTGCTTGGAGATGCTGAGTTGATAGTCCAACAGGTCAGAAATGCTTATTGGAGTAAACATCCTCAACTCAGAAGTTACAAAAATGAGGTGTGGGACCTGATTGATAATTTCTTCTCAGCTTTCAACATTTTTTTTATTCCAAGAGAAGAAAATACTTTGGCTGATTCCCTAGCTGTCTCAGCTAGCCAGTTTAGGATACCTCTGCCACCTAGGATAAAATATGATGTTGAGATAAGATATAGGCCATTTGTATTGGACAATATCAGGCATTGGAAGGTGTTCGAGGATGATCTTGAAATCAGAAAATTCCTCAAGTCCGTTGATTAGATCTCTGCAGTGCACATTGATCAAGATCGTGATCCTGAAGGTGATCTACACCCTGAGGTATTTTTAAATAAAAATGCTAATTACCGTATTGTTCAGTGGCCTAGCAATCACATTCCAAAGGGACTAGGTCCTTTAGAAAGATTGTTCAATGGGATTGATGTGGTAGTGAAGGGTGAGGCTTCAAATGGGGATCCTGATGTAACTAAATGAAATATTGGCACATAGGAGGATCCTAAGTTCGTTAAGTTGTCAAGCAACCTGTCAAAGGGGCAGAGAGCCGAGTATGCTGAGTTATTAAAATAATTTGCTGATGTGTTCACCTGGACCTATGAAGACCTCAAGACATATGACACAGCTGTCAGAGAACATAAGATCCCACTGAAAGAATAAGCTAAGGCATTCAGGCAAAAGTTAAGACAGATTAAGAAACTGTTGTTGTCTGTCATGGAGAAAGAAGTAAAGAAGTTGTTATATGATCAAATCATAGTCCCTTTGAGATATTTTGAGTGGGTGGCTAATCTGGTGCCAGTAAGAAAGAAGAGTGGAGAAATCAAACTTTGTGTTGATTTCAGGAACCTGAATAGAAGCTCCAAAAAGGATAATTACCCCCTACATAAGATGGATCATATATTGCAGAGGGTAACTGGTGCATCTAGGATATCCATGATTAATGGTTTTTCTGGCTATAATCAGATATCAGTCCTGCCTGAGGATAGAGAAAAAACAACCTTCACCACTCCTTAGGGCACATTCATGTATGAAAAAATGCCTTTTGGATTAATGAATGCAGGAGCAACATTTCAGTGAGCCATGGACATAGCCTTCATTGGGGAGAAAGATCAGTTCATGGTGATCTATCTGGATGACATCACTGTCTTCTCCAGATTTGATAAAGAGCACCGTTGTCACTTAAGGAAGATTTTCTTAAAATGCAGAAGGTTTGGCTTTTTCTTAAACCCTAATAAATATTTGTTTGCTATTAAGGAGGAGAGGCTGTTAGGCCATATAGAATCATCAAAGGGAGTGAGAATTGATCCCAGCAGGGTGAAGGCAATTCATATCCTGTCACTTCCTAGATCCAAGAAAGAGGTCCATTCTTTCCTGGGTAAAATTAATTTTTCTGAGGAGGTTTGTCTCAAATTTTGCCGAGTTGGTGAAGCACATCACAACAATGATCAGAAAGGGAAATGAAGTAAAATGGACTGATGAACCCAGGGAATCCTTTGTCCAAATAAAAAAGGCTTTGAATGAGGCACTTGTGCTAATTAGTCCTGATTATTCCAAGGATTTCCTAATTTTTTATTTTTCTTCTTTTGATACAGTAGCAACCATTCTATTACAGAAGAATGCTGAAGGGCTGGAGCAACCCATTTCATTTTTCAGAAGGGCATTAAGAGATGCAGAGGTCAAATATGGCATCATGGAGAAGCAAGCCTATTCCTTGGTCAAGGCCCTTAAAACATTCAGAGTCTATGTTCTTCATTCAAAAACCATTGCATATGTTCCTTCAACTTATATGAAGGACATTCTCATTCATCCTGACATAGACGGGAAAAGAATCAAATGGATTTCCAAGATCCTTGAGTTTGACCTGGATATTAATCCAACCAAGTTGGTTAAAGGGTAGGGCTTAGCCAAGTTGCTGGTTGAATCAAATTGCAAAGCATTGGGGGTTAAATTCATCGATGGTTGCTCAGGATATCAACAGGTTGAATTGTCTGATGGCAATCCTCAAGACAATCCTCCACTAGCGGAGTGCACCTAGTATAGAGATATCATATATTTTCTGCTAGAATTAAATCCCCCTGATAAAATAGGGAAGAGTAAGGAAAGCGATATAAATCTCAAAGAAGTCAAATATTTTCCTATTGACCAAGTCTTCTACTGGAGAGACCCTATAGGGTTGTTTCTAAGGTGTCTGAACCCACATGAGGCCCAGAAAGTGACATTTGACTTCCATAGTAGCCTTTGTGGGGGACACCACTTTTGGAAGACCATGACCCACAAGATTCTCAGGGATGGGTACTACTAGCCCACCTTATTCACTGATGTCTGCAAAGAGGTGAGAGCCTGCATCAAATGCCAAAGGTTCTCAGGAAAACAATAGCTCAAATCTATGCCACTAAAACCTGTAGTAGCTGCAACACCCTTTCAAAAATGGGGGTTGGACTTCATCGGAGAGATTCATCCTTCCTCAAGCGACCAACACAGATGGATCCTGACTGCAACTGACTATTTTACCAAGTGGATAGAATCTATCCCCACCAGGAGTGATTCACATAAAGTTATCATCATCTTCCTGGAGGATATCATAGCAAAGTTTGGATGCCCCAACAAAATTGTCACTGATAATGATGCATCTTTCAGGTTTGAGCCTATGGTGAGGTTCTGTGAGTAGTTTGAGATTTCATTACTTCATTCCACTCCCTATTATCCACAAGGAAATGCACTGGTAGAGTCTTCCAATAAAATCCTGATTAAGCTCATTAAAATATTGTTGGAAGATAATAAGAAGGTATGGGACTCAAAACTCAAATTCGCTCTGTGGGCTAACCGGATGAAAACCAAGAAATCCCCTGGCACATCCCCTTTTAAACTTGTTTATGGGACATAAGCCATTTTCCCCACTCAGTTGGCTATACCTGTAGAAAAATTCTTTCAAGATTATGAGGGAGAGCTAGATCATATGGTTAGAAGAATCCATGAAATGGTGGAAGTGCAACAGACCATGGAGTAGGTAATGAATAGAGCTCACAATCATCAGTAGAAGATCAAGCAGGTCTTTGATAGGAGGGTCAAGAAAGAGGATTTCCAACTCAGAGATATGGTATTTAAGTGGGATTCTCCCAAGCTGGACAAGGGAAAACATGGCAAATTCGAATCCCTATGGATTGGGCCCTTCAAGGTCGCTGGAGTATTTTCAAATAATACCTACAGGTTGTAGGATTTGGAGGGTGAAGAAGTTTTCAATGGCCCTGTGAATGGGAATTTTCTAAATAAATGTCTCTTTTGAGACACACATGGCTCCTCTATGTCTGTAAATATTGTTTTCAGTTTATCCTTCCTTTTTAATGAAGACTCCATAGCCCAACAACAAGGCACTGAATCTGCAAAGTAGTTCTTGGCATCTTGCAGGGAGAAGGCCATCCCCCATGGAGCCTAATGTTAGCACATAATATTGTATGCAAGGTTTTTTCCTACAAAGTGTCCCCTTCAGCGAAAAAGTGGAAAAAAATGGGTCAAAAAACCCACTTATCCTAAGTCACGGGCGCATAAGTGCTCTGGATTATGTAGCATGCAGATTTGGGCAATCACAATATGCACGTCCAGATTCAATTCCGGACCCCCCCGTTGTTCTACCTTTAATGGGTGGGGGGGGGTCCGATATGAAAGATTTCCCGTGCATGGATCTGAAGGGTCAGGCAAGCCGCGTCCAGATCTATGGTTGAGGTCCCATTCCGGACCCCCCCTGCCATTCTACCTTTAATGATGGGGGGGGGGGTCTGATATGGGCGGTTTTCTAGTGTGGGCCCCTTTGCTATCATGGTGCCTCATCCTTGCGTCGACCCCCTCCTCTTGCCACATGTGTTCCACTAGGCCTCCTGTCCACCAGTCACATCACTCGTTTCCCCCTTGTCTTATTAGGACACACTCACCTTCCACTCACCCTCGTGGCATATCATTTTCCTTTTCGATCCCTTTTGTCTTCCCACACCTGTCCCTCTCCCTATCACATCATCCCATCATAGGATATTTGTTCCCTTTCGACAAATCACATCCCACCATTGTACCTCCGTGGCCCCCACAAGACTTTCCACATTCGTCCTCTGGCATATCCTCATCTCACTTCCACATCTAATATGCCAAATCATCCCTGTCTAGTCACTGCTCATCCATCGCTTCCTGTCAGGTGCCCAATAATCGCACCCGCCTCCACGTCTTACCATGAATCCTTTTAGTAGATCGAGGTGGTAGCATGAGAAGCCTCCACATCCCAAAGGTGCAGAGTTTACCGGGGCCGTTTCCGGTCCCAAGGAAGCAGTTATTGGAACAGTTGGTGGTGGGTGGAAATCATTTCCACCATAAATCGAAAGTCCAGGAGAGGACTGTCAGCTTGTTAACTCCTTGCAGGCTCATTCTGGAACATGGTGGCGTCTGAACGAAGTGCACGATGGCTCAGAGACTGCATGCACAGTCTACCAGTAAACACACAGACATAATGCCTTCAATGCAGTAACTCAAATCTCCTGCTGGGATTTGCTCCAAGTATATGAAGGAATTTTTTCCATTTTTGTATCTATGGATAGTTGAACTGGGCTCCTGAATTGTAAAATTTTAATGAAATTTCTGGTTCTCGGGTTATGAGCTGTATCTGAGAACTCCTGTTTAATGAAATTAAGCTTCTCTTCATCTCTCTGTAAGATTTGTTTTAAGACACTCAGAATTGGGAGGTCCAGTCGAGGGTGATTATGTTGTGTGATGTATTTTTGATCATGACAATGTTTTCACCAGTTTTAAATCAATCTCTTGTGTCTTTTTCTTCCTCTTACTATTAAGAACCAAATATCAATATAGCATAGAAAAACCTCAGAAAAATTACTCAATGCATTGAAAAAGAGATAATTTCAGATAATAAGCCTCTTCGAGGGGGAAACCTCCTTTTACCCCACTTAAATGTTCAAGTACAAGATGATTCAAAATGAAAATGTCTC
>JZKD02S0321163.1:0-19515 GCA_000966675.3 Picea glauca
AAGGAAGCACCAACTCCCTATTTTCTCTAGCACCAACTAGAAGGAAGCACCAACTCCCCGGTTTCTCTAGCACCAACTAGAAGGAAGATACAACTCCCTAGTTTCTCTAGCACCAGCTAGAAGGAAGAACCAACTCCCTGGTTTCTCTAGCACCAACTAGAAGGAAGCTACAACTCCCTATGTTCAAGAACCCACTTGAACCTCTGAGGAAAACAGTCCTCCCTAGCACCTCCCTACCACCCTGAAATCTAAATCTTTTCTATTAAGACTTATTATAGCGATATAAAGTTCTTCAATGGATTACTGGTCTCATCACTGTTCTACTACACTGTGCTTCTCTGTCTACATCAGTGTCTTCTACACACTCCTTGTTCTTTCTAATATTTTTTCTTTTATGCTCTCTGCGCCATGTCCCTTCAATGCACCATTCCCCTTCTATGTATTTCTGTTGCTGTTCTCTACCTCCTTCTTCACACCTCAATCACACTCAACCACAAAAATACATATCTCTTCTTTGTTCTGCATTCTTATAGTCTCTGTGCTCCTTGTGCATGCAATATGCACCAAGCTCCTACATGCTCTCCCCCTCCCACTGTTCTCCACAGCGGGGTGTTTACTCGCACTTCCCTTTGCCAAACTTCACCTACCTGTAGCCTCAAATGCGTATCTATTATGCTTCTCCTCCTCATGTTGAGTACTCTACCTGATCATCATTGCAACTCTTTCACTTCTCTGGTGGTTACACCCATGTGTCCAGCATCATTGGGTGTTATACTGAAATTCCTTGGCCTCTCGAGCAGTTGAGACTCTTCGTCTTCTTCATCATAGTCGAGCTCATCCTCTGCTAGATACCATCAGTCATTTCTAACATTTACACTATGAAGTGCAACAATATCCCTCCGATCATATTCAAAATCACCTGCACCGTTGGCTTGAGTTTGTAGGGTCTTGTGTTTAATTCGTCATTTCACATTTCGACATTTCAGGATTCCTATGATTAAGGTTTCTTTATGCTTCAAGTACTGATCCCTGAAACTATGAAATTGAGCTTGGTTTCACTAGGTCCTTCCTCTATCTTCCACCGATATGAACAATGGCTGTGACCACAGGCTGAGACAAAATGTGTTTCGCATTTTGACATTTCAGCAATTCAACAATCCTGTTGTGAGGCATCTCGACTCTCCAAGTCGCAATCTCTGAAACTCCAAAATGGAGCTTTCTGCTTCAAGATTTTCTCTACAGCTCTTAGATGACTGAGCACTTATCCATAAAGTGCTTTTGTGATTTCGCAATTCGACATTTCAGCATCCTTGATGTGAAGATTTCTTTACGCTCTATGTCTCGATCCTCGAAACTCCGAAATGGAGCTTGCCACTTCGAGTTCTCTTCTACAATTCTTTGACTACGTGACACCAGAATATGACCCCTCTCTAATCACACAAGTGCTTCGATCTCCAGATCAACAGTCCTCAAACCATTGTGATCGAACGACTATCCTCTACCCCAGGACTTCAACCTTCAAGACTTTGGGGGAGTGATGGAGTTAAAAAATCCCGAAGAAAAAACTCCCGGAGTGAGGTCAGTCTTACGTCACTCGATGGCATGTCATGACCCGAGTGGTTGTCATGTGTCACTCAAAATTGTGATTTCCAGTGGCCTGAAATGCCAAATCAACTTGACACTTGTCATTGTCTGATCATGCCATGTGTCATAGTCTTCCACCTATCCTTTCTAACATGGTCTGCCACATTCACCTCCTAGATCTGTCGGCCCAGAGCTCTTTACGATTTTTCATATTGCGATTTCAACATTCTTGATGTGAATGTTCTTCACTTCCAAGTCCTGGTCTGCAAAACTTCGAAATGGATTCATATCAACTTTTCATATTTTCGCACTTCGCAACTTCGGGACTCCTATGATGAGGAGTCTCGACACTTGACTCCTCCATCTCTCGGTATCTGAAACTCCGAAATGGAGTTGGATCAACGGTCCAGATCAAACTTCGATCTGATGGCTAAGGTTATTTCACGATTTCTTGTATCACGAGTTCGAGAGGTTAGGGAAACCCGTTCCTTTGACTTTCCAGTCAGCGAAAGGATGATCTTTCACCACATATCCTTCTTGGATCGACGGTCCAGTTTTTTCCTCGATCCAATGGTTGAGATTATATTGTGGTTTAGCATATCAAGATTTATCATTTCGTGACTTTGGGACCCCTGTAGTAAGAGTTCTTGACATCCCCAATTCCCGGTATCTGAAACTATCTCCTGCTTTCAGGATTTCAACGTTTCGCATTTCGGCATTTCGACATTCTTGTCGTGAGTTGATTCCTTGACTCCTCCAATGCCCAGTCTGATCTTTCCATGTAATCACTGGGCTGCTTATCTTCCTTGCCTGCCTATTTTCCATCAAATAAACAAGCACACTCTTTCACTCTTCGTGCACCTCTGCACTATCTCTTTTGAGGTTATGGTGTCCCTATTTTTCCATCGTTGCATGCTCTGATCTTTCCATCAATGACAAGCACAACTGCCTGTAAACATGCCAACACTTTCTTCAATCCTTTTTATTTTTGATCTTCTAGCATGCTCTTATTATCTTAACTCATGTTCATTTGTTGAACTTTAGCAATCATCCTTGGACAATCCTCAACCTTATGACCAATAATTTTACAATAAAGACAAATAGGACCCGGACGAGGAAATTCCTTAGCAAGATGTCCCGGTCTTCTGCAGTTATAACATAATGTCAATCCTCTCTTTCTCTTATAAGTTACCCAACTTTTCTTGTACTGGGAACTAGGATCACAGTGTTGGACCTACAATTTGCAAAAAATCTTTCTAGGTTCCTGCATCCACTTATTAGTCCAAAAATTATTTCTATGCATGGGAATAACATATCTTTCTCTATTTCTATCAAATTTATTTAGATAAACTCTTTTTTCTAATTGTACCCTATCTTTTAGACTAGGACAAAACCTATCAAACATACCTATCTCCATGCTTTCGAAAACAAAATTCACTTTACTTACTCTTATCAAACACAAATGTTTAAGATCTTACATCCTTTCTTCAGATCAGATCTCTTTCTTAGCACAAGGTTTCACAAGTCAAGTAGAGTAATACTCACTACAACAACATATCTATGCACACATCTTCTCTTTTATTTTACTTTAGTTCCCAACAATCACAGTTTCAGGTCTCGACAATAGAACCATTTGTTGGCACAAGGGAAGACCTAGGGTTCAACGCTTTGACAATGCACCAACAAAACCCTAACTACCAGCCCTTTCGACAACACCTACGAAGCATACAAAGTATCACCCGAGGTAGAGGAAGGGGGGGCTACATGAATCACGTGTCTATAACCAAGCTGGGACATAGATATGTGATTATAGCACTTCGCAGAGTACTCAGGAACAACATTCATTAATATATTAGCCTTATTCACATCGTAGATTAACTCTAAGTACAATTCGGTGTAGTAATGCTAAATATTAAGCACTCTAACCATCTAGCACATAGCATTGAATCAGATCTATCATTCACCAATAAAGCACTAAGAATCCATATATCTACCTAACATTCATAACATTCAATTCACTAAACAGATTCAAAGAATAAACATCATAGCACAAAGGAACTCATCAACACAAGATTTACGTGGTTCACCCCCGTGTGGGGCTACATCCACCAACTGCTTCTTCTTCTATTATTGTACTTCAATCTCTTACATTCATATGCTCCTATGCACTAAGCCATAGATCCAAGTTCACACTGGACATGTGATTTGCGCACTAAGCACCAGATCCACCTTCCCAAAATCAGATCAAGGCACAGAGCCAACTCGCACAGAGCATTACATATACAATCTGTTGCATGAAGTAACTTAGAGCCACTTGCACTTAGCTACATACACATCAATTTTCTCTTGCACTTGGCCCATCACTATATTGCTTGCACTAAGCACACTTCCCTGCTTCTACATTACATTCCTTTCTATATATACTTTTACATTCCTTACAAAAAGGCCTAATCATGGGAAAACCCATGGGATGACATCCCAAAAGCCTAATAAAAAAACCCTAATCAACCCCTTGATGGGTCCACAAAATAAGTGAGATCCTATGATCTCAAATCCACCTAGGCGCTCCATCTTCAACCATCCTGTTGAAGTCCAAAAGTGGTCAAACCTGACCAATGTTTCCTTAAAACTTGGCCGAGGGCCAACAATGATGCATGATCACACATTGCCATCTTACTTATGGGAAGAGGTTTGTATTAATGTAGTGTATATGTAGAACAAGAGTTACTATAGAGCTCTAGGGAGGAAGAATCATGAGGAGGCCTTCAATAGGAGTAGGCATGATGTTGAGCATCTGTGCATATTTGGGTTTTTGACATTCTCTTATGTCCCTTCTAAGAAGAGGAAAAATATGGATCCTACGGCAGATAAGGGGATCCTAGTTTGATATTCATAGGTCTATAAGGCCTACCGGATCTACATTCCAACACTTAGGATATTTGTTGTGAGGAGAGATGTAAGATTCGAGGAGGATAGAGAATTCATGAGATCTATTGAGTTGAGAGAATGAGATGAGGAGGTCTCATAGATATAGAGTGATGCATTATAGGGGACACAACCTCATGTGTCGAGTACACTGAGTTTAGGGGTGACTGTTCCACCCAGTACAACTACAGGATCACAAATTCCTTGTACATAGATAGAAGGTGCACACACTTCTCGATCTCAGACTACTATGCTGAGATATATGGACGAGGGTCAGGGGAATGAGGAGACTTCTCTAGAGGAGGTTACTTCAGGGAAAATATATAGAAGGCACAGAGGAAGGACAAATAGAGGGGTAACCCTTCTCTTTGGCATTATGATTTAATCTCTCATTTTGGAGTGCTCTTGGAGCCATTGTTGCGTTGGGGTTTAGAGAAATCCTTCCACTAGTGCAGTTTAGTTTCAGTGGTGAAATATCCACCCTAGCTAGATAAGAGGGGAGTCCACCTAGGATTTCCATTGGATCTTCAATCGGGGTTTGTATTCATTTGGAGGTTTACGCAATAATTTTGTGAAGGTTTCTTAGAAGAGGTTGATCCATAATTTTGCAAGTATCAGGAAGGTTCCAAAGAAATCGTGGTTAAGGGCACACCAATGGGTTGAATACAAGGTGTCCCATGAGGCCCCTCTATACATCCATCTTCATCTTGCAAGGACCTATGCGATCGAGGTTTGCAGTAGGCCATTTGGATAAGATTTTTGAGGGTTGCAGGAGGGATTGGAAGGTCGTTTGTGAAGTGGAGAGTGTTGGAGCAAAGAATTGTAGGGATTGGAGATCCTTGAAGGAGTTAACATAATTTATTGGCATCATTCCATGTTTCCTTTTGAATTTTTTTCTGTTAGTGGATATTGTAGATGCTTTTCATCCATTAGACCTGTGTGTTTAGGAGTATTTTTATATTTTTATTACAACCATTCGAGATCTTTTTATTTCTTTGATTTGGGGGTTTCCAACCATAATAATATGCCATGGTTATCTTCTCTATTTTTTAGTGTAATGGATGCATACAATATGTTTGAAAATATTCCTATATAAGCAAATCGTTAGCAACAACATTAATGTAAAGTGTTTGATAAATTTATACAAAGAAATAACAATTTATGGATAGTAAACATAATATTATAGCCTAGACTAGTTGGAGACATTACATTGGTATCATACCTGGTGATATTATCAACCTGTGATTTATTGAGGCATTGATGCCAAGGAAAACTAGAGGATGAGAAAAAAAACCCACCTCAAGTTTAGAGTCATCAGAAGAGGTGGAAGTAGAAGGATTTATGGGGGATCATCCTAAATATAGGACCATACAACTATTGGAATCCATAGCCAATGGACAACAACAATTAACACAATTCATGACACAATTTATTATTGGTTACTAAGAAAATCAAAACCATAATGGGAACCATGCAGAGGCCAACCATAAAGGTGGTAGGGCTCTCAAAGGGAGTAATACCTATGTTCCAATAGAGAGTGTCTTCCATGCATGTAGCATAAAGGTACCCATGCCATTATTTCCACCATTCCTTGAGGAGAAGCCTACAAGGACACGAAAAAACAAGGGCCGACTGATGATATCAACTCCTACTTTAAGGAGTATCGGTTTCTAGAAGAAGGATCCCATTAAACCCTATCTTACAAGGACTATTGAAACCTTAGGATAAGGAATAGGCCTAGGATGGGCCAAAATCAATAGAATTTCAACCTTTTGCGCAAATTGGGAAAGATGACCATCTCATATTTTGATGGATATGACAGGTTCAAAGCACGAGCATGGGTACATAAAATGGAAACTTATTTCTATCTTAACCCGATGACATAGGTAGAGGAAATCAATTTTTCCTCTCTACACTTGGATGGAGAGGCTCATGAGTGGTGGTACCATGGGATATTAACATTGGGACATTCCAACATCACATCATATGAGGATTTCACCCAAAGGTTGATGGACAGGTTCGATAGGAAGGACCATGATATCCACTTTAGGGATTTGACACAACTAAGGAAGACAGGTACAATAGAGGCCTATGTCATAGAGTTCCAATGGATGGAAGTCATGGTGACTAAAGTTTCTAAGCAGAGACTAGTGATTCTATTCACGGAGGGCTTGGATGACTCCTTAAGAGGTTGGGTGAAGTATTTTAGGAAAAACACATTACATGAAGCTATCATGAAGAGCCAGGATATGTTAGACAAAGTCCCCAAGAAGACGTCGGAAATTTTTTTTATCCCATAGAAGGGTCAGGTGCCAAAACCTCCCTAGAATACATGGATAGGAAAAGATAGGTTGGATGAAGAAACTCAGAGAGAACTAAGGAGGAAGAAGCTTTGCTACAATTTCAAGGATTCGTGGGAACCAGGTCATGGATGTATGAGAAAAGGTAATGTCCATTATATTGAGGTATTTTTCGATGAAGAAGATTATGGTGATGATGAGGGAATTGGAAAAGAAAGTGGTGAGCCATCACACCTATATGCCACAGAGCAGACACCATTGTAGGATAGAACCAAGGGAGTGACCATTGCCACAATTTTATGAGTCCCTAAATATTACACCTTTATGGGTAGAGGAATTTTGTAGGGGTAGAGGGTTACATCATTGATTGATGGCGGGGCCACCCACAACTTCATTGATGTTTCACTTGTCACCAGGAAACAAATCCCTATAGAAGACTTCAAGGGAGTCAATGTGGTAGTATTAGATGGGTACAACATGGCATGTACTCAGGGGATTGGAAGTAACATTAGGTAACTATACATTGACCGATGAATTTTATGTCATAGATTTAGCATATAATCATGTGGTGCTAGGAGTTTAGTGGTTTTACTCATTGGGATATATCTACATGAATTATCAAGACATGAGGATGGAGTTCTAGGACAAAGGTGGACAACGAGTCATCCTAAGAGGTATGTCAATAGGTTCCCCTAGGATCATGTCTAACCAACACATGGAGGTACTTTTTAGAAATGGGGACATGGC
This sequence comes from Picea glauca, assembly GCA_000966675.3. Lineage (NCBI taxonomy): Eukaryota > Viridiplantae > Streptophyta > Pinopsida > Pinales > Pinaceae > Picea > Picea glauca. The sequence continues at coordinate 7,557 of JZKD02S0321163.1, forward strand.
TTGCGCAACAAATTTCTTGATCACCATGGAGAAGCCATCACAGGATCACCAACATTACCATGTAGATATCCAGGAATTTCTTTGAAAGCATGAAAGATTGTTTGAACTATTTCCAGTAGGGAGACCACCTGACAGAGGATTTGAGCATGTCATTGAGCTATAAGAGGTGTTGAAGCGCATGATGACCACACCCTATAGGCATTTGAAGAGGTTCAAGGATGAAATAGAGAAGGACATATAGGATTTATTGGACATGAGACACATCAAACCTAATTCTAGTCCTTTTGCTTCTTTCGTGGTACTAGTGAAGAAGAAGGATGGCATGATGAGGATGTGCATCGACAATAGGGCGCTAAACAAGAAGACCACTAAGAATTAGTACCCGATACCTTGGATTGAAAAGTTGATAAATGAGATACATGGGGGGTTTTATTTCTTGAAGGTTCATCTTCGATCAAGGTATCATCATATTTGGGTCAGGGAAGAGGACATCCACAAAAGAAATTTTATATGTCACTATGGGAACTACGACTTTCTAGTCATGCCCTTTGGATTGACTAATACACCCACTACCTTCGAGTCATGTGTTGAATTTTACTTCTTTTACTTAGGATTCTTTATTGGTTATTTTGATCTTACCTTCCTATCATAGATTGACCCCAGTTCACATTTGATAAGCTCCCAACAAATCCCTCTAAAACTATCAACCCCTCTAGTAGACCAGAAGGCAATGCAACACATAGAGTGTAATGTGTAGTCTCACCTAAGATAGCTCTATGGGTGGATGCAATTGATCCATGTGGATATCGGCGGCCACCCACCTTTTCCAAGTGGCTCAAAACAATTTTTTGACAATTTTGGCAATTTACTATTTTTAGCAGTTTTAATTTTCGGGGCCATTTTGAGGGCCTAAATGAAGGTTTTTCGTGATCAAGACTCTTAATAATGGCCAAAGGCATGATTGAGCCCCCAAAATGAATATCCTCGATGATACCTTTCCAATGGGCTATCATACGCCTAAAACATTGATCGTATGCGAAAGTTACGACCCCGAGAAGTTGATGTATTAACTTACCCAAATGGGGCCCACATGACTTTTGGAACTTCATCTCCTAGGGTTAGGTTTTTGGATGTCTATGGTTTTTGGAATTCCTTCTTATTGTAAAAATTCCTTCAGAGCCTCATTGTAGTCATCTTCTTTTGAATGCGAGTAACTGTCACATATCTTCTCAAAGATAAGATGCCACCATTCTAGCAAGTCTTTCACTCTGTATTTTTACAGTCTCTATACATTTATTTCATTAATAGAAATCATGTATTAGTGCATATATGTGACTCTTGTTATATTTATGATATATCTCTGTTATATTGTTGTCTCTCTTGCAATATCTCTGAATATTTCTGTGTTATATCTCCACTCTCATTTCGTGTTGAAAATAATCTGGATCAGTGGTATCAAAACACGCTTCTCTTGATCTTTATTTTTAGTGCATGTCCCCAGCGAGGTCCGAGTATAGAAAGTTGGGTCTCGATCTTGTCTCTCTTGAAAAAAATCCCTCTTGCATGCCCAATAAACCCTCCATGGTGGAAGAAAAGAAAAATAACGGAGTAAACGATCCTATAAATTTGTTGCTTGAGCAAGCTTTCACGTGACATAGGGATGAAATGATGGAGAATTTTTCCCACATCCTTCAACGCCTGCCAATATAAATAGGCACATCTTCATCAAACAACCACTTTGGAGGCACCTCACCTTTCAAGGTACAAGTTAATTTTGATATTCTTGTATTTGAAGGACAGATAGATGTAGAAGCCCTAGACAAATGGTTAAACCTACTAGAAGGTTATTTCTCTATTCACAATTTTTCTGACAGAGAAAAGATCACCTTTTCACTAGTTAAATCTCTCCCCCATGTCAAAAATTGGTGGGAAACTTACTGGGAGAAGAGTTCCACAGAGGATTCTGGAATATATGGGGTCAAGCCAACTTGGGATTTTTTTGTGGATGCGGTAAAGGAAAATTATTACCCTGCTGGAAACTATGAGGACCAATACATGAGATGGACCACACTATGGCAAGAGAGGGGCCAAGAAGTTCTAGAGTTCAACAATACCTTCCATATCTTGTGCACCAAGCTGGGTATCAAAGACTCCAAATGGTATTTAGTTCTAAAATACCATGGGGCTCTACACAGATACATCCAAACTAAAATGGATTTTCTAGACATCTCATCACTCAGTGCTTCTTATTGATATGTTGTTAAAATCGAGAAAAAATTTAAGCACTAGAACAAACGAGATTTTGGGTTTTCAAATCTACAACAACCAAAGTATGACAAAGAAGACCCTAACAAACAGTCTCCTGAAAACCAATCCAATCCACATGAAAATAAGGGTCACAAGAAGACAAAGAAGGACACCAGAAAATGGTGCGATTTCCACAAAATCCCCTGGCACAATGCCGATGAATGTCACTCAAAATAGTCATTGGTGGCAGAGATAAAAGACAAGGAGCTGAACCCTGATTCATAATCTGATTTTGAAAATATTGGTAAAATATAGATCATCAACGCAGAACCCACTGCTATTGTCATGACCACAAAAATTCAACCAGAAGAACTAACAGATCCCAAAGAGGGGGAGTGCCTTTTTCATTAACAAATGTTGGTGAAGGGGACCCCAATGCATTTTATTTTTGATAACAGAAGCTAGAAGAACCTCATCTCAACAGAGGTCATCAAAYAGTTGGGATTGTCGAGAACACCACACCTACAACCATACAACATTGGGTGGATTTGCCAAGGATGAGTTCTTCATGTCAGCCAATAGTGTTGATTKTCATATGGCATCCAAGTTTTCAAGGATGAGGTATTATGTGATGTTTCCCCACTGGATGTCTATGATGTTCTCTTGGGCCAACCATATATGTGGAAGCACCATGTTGTTTATGAGTCTTGACCCCGCATTGTCATTTTTTCTATGGGGGGTCATCTCTAAAGAATGCCATAGGTAGTTCTGACTACTATTCCACCTAAAAAGTGTTGCAAGGTAGTATCTCATACTAAAATTTTTATCTTCTTCACAATCTGTTCAAAACGTGAACAAAAGGATACTACAACCACTACATCCTCGACCCAAGCACCTTCTATCTAATAGAAGCAGGTCGACAAGGTTGAAAAAAAGTGTAAAGATTACTTCTTCACAAAAGAATCTCATGTATACAGACTGGTTAAAAAGGTCCAACCCTTCCAGCCACATTCTCGTGATAGCCTTCCACAAACTGAGCAACACGACGTCTCCAACAAGGCAAGTAGCTCACTAAGATTAATATTCAACTAACACTTTTTCCTCTCCCCCAGGAACTCAAGGAAATGGAGACCATTGATTCCTAATAAGGGAGGATTGATCTAGGTGGATATCGATGGTCACCCACCTTTTCCAACTGGCTCAAAACAATTTTCTGAAAATTTTGGGCAATTTACTATTTTTAGCAGTTTTAACTTTCGGGGCCATTTTGAGGGCCTAAATGAAGGATTTTTAGGATTGAGCTTCTCAATGATATCCAAAGGCATGATTTATCCCCCAAAATTAATCTCCTTGATGATACCTTTCCAATGGGNAGGGCCAACAATGATGCATGATCACACATTGCCATCTTACTTATGGGAAGAGGTTTGTATTAATGTAGTGTATATGTAGAACAAGAGTTACTATAGAGCTCTAGGGAGGAAGAATCATGAGGAGGCCTTCAATAGGAGTAGGCATGATGTTGAGCATCTGTGCATATTTGGGTTTTTGACATTCTCTTATGTCCCTTCTAAGAAGAGGAAAAATATGGATCCTACGGCAGATAAGGGGATCCTAGTTTGATATTCATAGGTCTATAAGGCCTACCGGATCTACATTCCAACACTTAGGATATTTGTTGTGAGGAGAGATGTAAGATTCGAGGAGGATAGAGAATTCATGAGATCTATTGAGTTGAGAGAATGAGATGAGGAGGTCTCATAGATATAGAGTGATGCATTATAGGGGACACAACCTCATGTGTCGAGTACACTGAGTTTAGGGGTGACTGTTCCACCCAGTACAACTACAGGATCACAAATTCCTTGTACATAGATAGAAGGTGCACACACTTCTCGATCTCAGACTACTATGCTGAGATATATGGACGAGGGTCAGGGGAATGAGGAGACTTCTCTAGAGGAGGTTACTTCAGGGAAAATATATAGAAGGCACAGAGGAAGGACAAATAGAGGGGTAACCCTTCTCTTTGGCATTATGATTTAATCTCTCATTTTGGAGTGCTCTTGGAGCCATTGTTGCGTTGGGGTTTAGAGAAATCCTTCCACTAGTGCAGTTTAGTTTCAGTGGTGAAATATCCACCCTAGCTAGATAAGAGGGGAGTCCACCTAGGATTTCCATTGGATCTTCAATCGGGGTTTGTATTCATTTGGAGGTTTACGCAATAATTTTGTGAAGGTTTCTTAGAAGAGGTTGATCCATAATTTTGCAAGTATCAGGAAGGTTCCAAAGAAATCGTGGTTAAGGGCACACCAATGGGTTGAATACAAGGTGTCCCATGAGGCCCCTCTATACATCCATCTTCATCTTGCAAGGACCTATGCGATCGAGGTTTGCAGTAGGCCATTTGGATAAGATTTTTGAGGGTTGCAGGAGGGATTGGAAGGTCGTTTGTGAAGTGGAGAGTGTTGGAGCAAAGAATTGTAGGGATTGGAGATCCTTGAAGGAGTTAACATAATTTATTGGCATCATTCCATGTTTCCTTTTGAATTTTTTTCTGTTAGTGGATATTGTAGATGCTTTTCATCCATTAGACCTGTGTGTTTAGGAGTATTTTTATATTTTTATTACAACCATTCGAGATCTTTTTATTTCTTTGATTTGGGGGTTTCCAACCATAATAATATGCCATGGTTATCTTCTCTATTTTTTAGTGTAATGGATGCATACAATATGTTTGAAAATATTCCTATATAAGCAAATCGTTAGCAACAACATTAATGTAAAGTGTTTGATAAATTTATACAAAGAAATAACAATTTATGGATAGTAAACATAATATTATAGCCTAGACTAGTTGGAGACATTACATTGGTATCATACCTGGTGATATTATCAACCTGTGATTTATTGAGGCATTGATGCCAAGGAAAACTAGAGGATGAGAAAAAAAACCCACCTCAAGTTTAGAGTCATCAGAAGAGGTGGAAGTAGAAGGATTTATGGGGGATCATCCTAAATATAGGACCATACAACTATTGGAATCCATAGCCAATGGACAACAACAATTAACACAATTCATGACACAATTTATTATTGGTTACTAAGAAAATCAAAACCATAATGGGAACCATGCAGAGGCCAACCATAAAGGTGGTAGGGCTCTCAAAGGGAGTAATACCTATGTTCCAATAGAGAGTGTCTTCCATGCATGTAGCATAAAGGTACCCATGCCATTATTTCCACCATTCCTTGAGGAGAAGCCTACAAGGACACGAAAAAACAAGGGCCGACTGATGATATCAACTCCTACTTTAAGGAGTATCGGTTTCTAGAAGAAGGATCCCATTAAACCCTATCTTACAAGGACTATTGAAACCTTAGGATAAGGAATAGGCCTAGGATGGGCCAAAATCAATAGAATTTCAACCTTTTGCGCAAATTGGGAAAGATGACCATCTCATATTTTGATGGATATGACAGGTTCAAAGCACGAGCATGGGTACATAAAATGGAAACTTATTTCTATCTTAACCCGATGACATAGGTAGAGGAAATCAATTTTTCCTCTCTACACTTGGATGGAGAGGCTCATGAGTGGTGGTACCATGGGATATTAACATTGGGACATTCCAACATCACATCATATGAGGATTTCACCCAAAGGTTGATGGACAGGTTCGATAGGAAGGACCATGATATCCACTTTAGGGATTTGACACAACTAAGGAAGACAGGTACAATAGAGGCCTATGTCATAGAGTTCCAATGGATGGAAGTCATGGTGACTAAAGTTTCTAAGCAGAGACTAGTGATTCTATTCACGGAGGGCTTGGATGACTCCTTAAGAGGTTGGGTGAAGTATTTTAGGAAAAACACATTACATGAAGCTATCATGAAGAGCCAGGATATGTTAGACAAAGTCCCCAAGAAGACGTCGGAAATTTTTTTTATCCCATAGAAGGGTCAGGTGCCAAAACCTCCCTAGAATACATGGATAGGAAAAGATAGGTTGGATGAAGAAACTCAGAGAGAACTAAGGAGGAAGAAGCTTTGCTACAATTTCAAGGATTCGTGGGAACCAGGTCATGGATGTATGAGAAAAGGTAATGTCCATTATATTGAGGTATTTTTCGATGAAGAAGATTATGGTGATGATGAGGGAATTGGAAAAGAAAGTGGTGAGCCATCACACCTATATGCCACAGAGCAGACACCATTGTAGGATAGAACCAAGGGAGTGACCATTGCCACAATTTTATGAGTCCCTAAATATTACACCTTTATGGGTAGAGGAATTTTGTAGGGGTAGAGGGTTACATCATTGATTGATGGCGGGGCCACCCACAACTTCATTGATGTTTCACTTGTCACCAGGAAACAAATCCCTATAGAAGACTTCAAGGGAGTCAATGTGGTAGTATTAGATGGGTACAACATGGCATGTACTCAGGGGATTGGAAGTAACATTAGGTAACTATACATTGACCGATGAATTTTATGTCATAGATTTAGCATATAATCATGTGGTGCTAGGAGTTTAGTGGTTTTACTCATTGGGATATATCTACATGAATTATCAAGACATGAGGATGGAGTTCTAGGACAAAGGTGGACAACGAGTCATCCTAAGAGGTATGTCAATAGGTTCCCCTAGGATCATGTCTAACCAACACATGGAGGTACTTTTTAGAAATGGGGACATGGCTTGCGCAACAAATTTCTTGATCACCATGGAGAAGCCATCACAGGATCACCAACATTACCATGTAGATATCCAGGAATTTCTTTGAAAGCATGAAAGATTGTTTGAACTATTTCCAGTAGGGAGACCACCTGACAGAGGATTTGAGCATGTCATTGAGCTATAAGAGGTGTTGAAGCGCATGATGACCACACCCTATAGGCATTTGAAGAGGTTCAAGGATGAAATAGAGAAGGACATATAGGATTTATTGGACATGAGACACATCAAACCTAATTCTAGTCCTTTTGCTTCTTTCGTGGTACTAGTGAAGAAGAAGGATGGCATGATGAGGATGTGCATCGACAATAGGGCGCTAAACAAGAAGACCACTAAGAATTAGTACCCGATACCTTGGATTGAAAAGTTGATAAATGAGATACATGGGGGGTTTTATTTCTTGAAGGTTCATCTTCGATCAAGGTATCATCATATTTGGGTCAGGGAAGAGGACATCCACAAAAGAAATTTTATATGTCACTATGGGAACTACGACTTTCTAGTCATGCCCTTTGGATTGACTAATACACCCACTACCTTCGAGTCATGTGTTGAATTTTACTTCTTTTACTTAGGATTCTTTATTGGTTATTTTGATCTTACCTTCCTATCATAGATTGACCCCAGTTCACATTTGATAAGCTCCCAACAAATCCCTCTAAAACTATCAACCCCTCTAGTAGACCAGAAGGCAATGCAACACATAGAGTGTAATGTGTAGTCTCACCTAAGATAGCTCTATGGGTGGATGCAATTGATCCATGTGGATATCGGCGGCCACCCACCTTTTCCAAGTGGCTCAAAACAATTTTTTGACAATTTTGGCAATTTACTATTTTTAGCAGTTTTAATTTTCGGGGCCATTTTGAGGGCCTAAATGAAGGTTTTTCGTGATCAAGACTCTTAATAATGGCCAAAGGCATGATTGAGCCCCCAAAATGAATATCCTCGATGATACCTTTCCAATGGGCTATCATACGCCTAAAACATTGATCGTATGCGAAAGTTACGACCCCGAGAAGTTGATGTATTAACTTACCCAAATGGGGCCCACATGACTTTTGGAACTTCATCTCCTAGGGTTAGGTTTTTGGATGTCTATGGTTTTTGGAATTCCTTCTTATTGTAAAAATTCCTTCAGAGCCTCATTGTAGTCATCTTCTTTTGAATGCGAGTAACTGTCACATATCTTCTCAAAGATAAGATGCCACCATTCTAGCAAGTCTTTCACTCTGTATTTTTACAGTCTCTATACATTTATTTCATTAATAGAAATCATGTATTAGTGCATATATGTGACTCTTGTTATATTTATGATATATCTCTGTTATATTGTTGTCTCTCTTGCAATATCTCTGAATATTTCTGTGTTATATCTCCACTCTCATTTCGTGTTGAAAATAATCTGGATCAGTGGTATCAAAACACGCTTCTCTTGATCTTTATTTTTAGTGCATGTCCCCAGCGAGGTCCGAGTATAGAAAGTTGGGTCTCGATCTTGTCTCTCTTGAAAAAAATCCCTCTTGCATGCCCAATAAACCCTCCATGGTGGAAGAAAAGAAAAATAACGGAGTAAACGATCCTATAAATTTGTTGCTTGAGCAAGCTTTCACGTGACATAGGGATGAAATGATGGAGAATTTTTCCCACATCCTTCAACGCCTGCCAATATAAATAGGCACATCTTCATCAAACAACCACTTTGGAGGCACCTCACCTTTCAAGGTACAAGTTAATTTTGATATTCTTGTATTTGAAGGACAGATAGATGTAGAAGCCCTAGACAAATGGTTAAACCTACTAGAAGGTTATTTCTCTATTCACAATTTTTCCGACAGAGAAAAGATCACCTTTTCACTAGTTAAATCTCTCCCCCATGTCAAAAATTGGTGGGAAACTTACTGGGAGAAGAGTTCCACAGAGGAGTCTGGAATATATGGGGTCAAGCCAACTTGGGATTTTTTTGTGGATGTGGTAAAGGAACATTATTACCCTGTTGGAAACTATGAGGACCAATACATGAGATGGACCACACTGTGGCAAGATAGGGGCCAATCAGTTCTAGAGTTCAACAATACCTTCCATATCTTGTGCACCAAGCTGGGTATCAAAGACTCCAAATGGCATTTAGTTCTAAAATACCATGGGGCTCTACACAGATACATCCAAACTAAAATGGATTTTCTAGACATCTCATCACTCAGTGCTGCTTATTGATATGTTGTTAAAATCGAGAAAAAATTTAAGCACTAGAACAAACAGTCTCCTGAAAACCAATCCAATCCACATGAAAATAAGGGTCACAAGAAGACAAAGAAGGACACCAGAAAATGGTGCGATTTCCACAAAATCCCCTGGCACAATGCCGGTGAATGTGACTCAAAATAGTCATTGGTGGCAGAGATAAAATACAAGGAGATGAACCCTGATTCATAATTTGATTTTGAAAATATTGGTAAAATATAGATCATCAACGCAGAACCCATTGCTATTGTCATGACCACAAAAATTCAACTAGAAGAACTAACAGATCCCAAAGAGGGGGAGTGCCTTTTTCATTAACAAATGTTGGTGAAGGGGACCCCAATGCATTTTATTTTTGATAACAGAAGCTAGAAGAACCTCATCTCAACAGAGGTCATCAAATAGTTGGGATTGTCGAGAACACCACACCTACAACCATACAACATTGGGTGGATTTGCCAAGGATGAGTTCTTCATGTCAGCCAATAGTGTTGATTTTCATATGGCATCCAAGTTTTCAAGGATGAGGTATTATGTGATGTTTCCCCACTGGATGTCTATGATGTTCTCTTGGGCCAACCATATATGTGGAAGCACCATGTTGTTTATGAGTCTTGACCCCGCAGTGTCATTTTTTCTGTGGGGGGTCATCTCTAAAGAATGCCATAGGTAGTTCTGACTACTATTCCACCTAAAAAATGTTGCAAGGTAGTATCTCATACTAAAAAATTTATCTTCTTCACAATCTGTTCAAAACGTGAACAAAAGGATACTACAACCACTACATCCTCGACCCAAGCACCTTCTATCTAATAGAAGCAGGTCGACAAGGTTGCAAAAAAGTGTAAAGATTACTTCTGCACAAAAGAATCTCATGTATACAGACTGGTTAAAAAGGTCCAACCCTTCCAGCCACATTCTCGTGATAGCCTTCCACAAACTGAGCAACATGACGTCTCCAACAAGGCAAGTAGCTCACTAAGATTAATATTCAACTAACACTTTTTCCTCTCCCCCAGGAACTCAACGAAATGGAGACCATTGATTCCTAATAAGGGAGGATTGATCCAGGTGGATATCGATGGTCACCCACCTTTTCCAACTGGCTCAAAACAATTTTCTTAAAATTTTGGGCAATTTACTATTTTTAGCAGTTTTAACTTCCGGGGCCATTTTGAGGGCCTAAATGAAGGATTTTTAGGATTGAGCTTCTCAATGATATCCAAAGGCATGATTTATCCCCCAAAATTAATCTCCTTGATGATACCTTTCCAATGGGATATCATACACCTAAAATGGAGATCGTATGAAAAATTACGACCTCGAGAAGTTGATTTACTAACTTACCCAAATGGGGCCCACATAACTTTTGGTGCTTCATCTCCTAGGGTTAGGTTTTTGGATGTCTAGGGTTTTTGGCATCCCTGCTTATTGCAAAAAGGCCTTCAAAGCCTCATTGTAATTATCTTCTTGCGAATGTGAGTAGCCATCACATCTCTTCTCAGAGATAAGCTGCCACCATTCTAGTGAGTCTTTCACTCTGTATTTTCACAGTCTCTGTACAATTATTTCATTAATAGGAATCATGTATTACTGTATCTCTATGACCCTTGTTATATTTTCAATATATATATATATATATATATTATATTGTTGTCTCTCTTGCAATATCTTTGAATATTTTTGTGTTATATATCCACTCTCATTTCATGCCAAAAATAATCCGGATCAACAATACTCAGGTGTTTGCAACCTGGGAATGAGTGGAGATCCGTGGTTTTCCTTTGTAATATTCGTTCATTCAGTCTAACATCTAATTATAATAGTCATTCTATTCATGCATGTGGAATACTAGATCTATATAGTTAATTCATTCATCTAACATTCAACATTTAACAACAATAAATATCCATACATTCATTCACATAACAAAGGTGTTACCGTGGTTCACCCTCTCCTGGGATATGCCCACAAATATTTGGCTCTCAAGATTTTATTATGATTCAGTAATATATCACGCCACATGTGTGTACAATATTATATCATACTATCTTCCACCGGCTCCTCGATCCTTGTGAGGATGACTAGATCGCACCAGGATCCTCAGCCTGTGATTTAACCCTCAGGATCAAGTTGCTCATATATTCCCTAGCTCACCATCTTAATGACTCGTATAGTTCTTACAACTTTATCCTCCTCGGTTGGCTCTCCTATCTCTCATATATCTCTCTTAACTTCCCTCTCTTCCTCTAAGTACTACTTATTTATATTCTTGGCTCATCAACCATTACAATACATTACAAAAACCCTAACCCTAGTGTTGTTAGGTATTCCTTTCATGCGTGCCTCTCCTACTTCCCTTAGACGTGCTTCGTTTCCTTCCAGTTGTCCTTTCCTCCTTACATGCTTCTCTTCCCAAAATTTCCTTTTCTCCTTATTAGGTCTACATCCAACAGGCCCCCAACAGTGACATGTGGCTCGTCCCGAGCCACCTAAACTTTGTGCGCTTCTTCAACAACTCCTATGAGAGTCTGGAACTCCATTATGAGTTCATTTTCTTATGCTTGAGCCTATGTGGTATTTTATCTGAGTGTTTCCACCACTCACGCTATAATTTCCTCATTGATCATCTCTCGCACTCTGCCCGATTTTGTGCCATGTTATTCTTTTCCTCTTCTACCTGCGTAATGACCTCCGCTGCTCGCTCTTAGAGAGGTTCCATTT
>JZKD02S0321174.1:18656-31938 GCA_000966675.3 Picea glauca
AAAATAATTCTATCCTATAGAATTTGAGCGAATCATTTTTAGAATAGCGAATCCTTTTTTGGAAAAAATCATGGAAAATTAGCCCATGAGGGAAATTTATCCCCTAAAATCATCCATGATGTAAATCCCCCTGCATTTTTATAGAGGTGGTATTCCTCTTTTATATTTTCTTGATTTTTTTTTAAATATTCAAAATGTGGGACTTGACAAAACTCTGTTATAGTAATTCAAAGAAACAAAAATATTACAATAAAATAAAAGGAAAAGGTTCTTGATTTATTTTTAAAGAAAGTTCCTGAGAAAGAACTAGAAATTACACATTTCACACATTTAAAGCAAATAAGAAAAATTTCCTCACACCCATCATAGTTTGGGACAAAGATTTTTGATCACATAAAATAAAAATAAGGTGATTTGCATGCATAAGAGAACTTTAACAGAGTGGACACATGGGAAGCTCAAATAAAGATAATGACAGATCAACCTCAAATACTTTATATTTTGAAAACAGAGTTACAAAGCATAGTTGAGATTGTTCCCAAAATAGTTCTCTTGAAATTTCCAAAAAATATATAGTCTGTTACATATTCCTGAAATTGTAAATGCATTTGTCTTAAATTTTGGGATTGGGGCTCCCATTGACCATAAATAAAATAAATAAAAGAAATAATCTTTTAAAAGGAAGACAGTGGGCAGTAGAAGGATCAGTAAGACCTCGTAAGAATAAAAAATGAGTTATCATTCTTCGGTTAAACCTTTCTAGTGAAAGAAGTGTAATAACTAGATGAAGGACTTGATAAAGAAAAGAAGGATTTGATCAGTGTAAACTTACTATGATGGTTTCTCATATCTTCATTTTCTTGCTGATGTCCTTTTATCATTTTCATCAACAGTTACAGGAACCGTCTCAACTATTTCTTGACCTTCATTTGTCAGTTTATAGATAGCCTTATTGAACCATTCTTTGATGTAACTTTTAATAGGTGCCATGTTTATTTCATGTTGGATTTTAATATTGAACATCTCACCCTCCAAGTCTTGGAGATCGATGGAAATGCCATGTAATACTTCTTCAATATCCTGGTTTTTTATGGAGTAATCCACTAGCCAGTTATCTATAGCCTTCTCATCATATTCAATTATGCCATAGAATTGTTTAATTGAAAATCCTTTAAAAATATCAATAAAGTCATTGAAAACTTCATAAAAATTCAGGGAATCTTTGTGCCTCCATAACGCTTGGTACCAAAAGGTCACAAGGTCAAATTCACAGTTCACCTTCTTGCATTTAGACAATTTAGAAAATTGACAGCAATGCACTATCATAAAAAACAAATAAAAAGACATAAATAATTTCTTATCTTTTTTATACTGAGATAATTGGGAAGAGATTTCAATGGGAATCAACTTCCCCCAATTGAAAATGGCTTTCTCCTTAACATTAAAATATAAGATGTGAAGAATCATATGGGAAATGATGGCAATATTTTCTTGGCCTATAACTCTAGTAAATAACCAGAAAATTTCCCAAAATGGGTTTTTGAATGCGCTGACCTGCAATCTAGTAATATATTCAGGGATGGACATTGAATTCCCAAAGAATTGAGGTAAGAGATCCAGGTCGTTGTCATGTTTTTTCAAGAAGTCCCTGCAATCTTCAACTTTGAAGGTGAGTGTTGGCTCTGGGAGTTTCAAAATTTTATGAAACACTTGAGGGGAAAGAGTGACAGGAGAATGGTATTGGAGTTGAAACATCCACTGAATTGGTATATACTTCTCAATGCACCAGGAAACTAGTTCCTTGCAGTCAAAAACTTCAGGAACACAACATGCATGAGAAATTTTGGATGTCCAAATTACTTCCTTATGAGCTGAAGGGGATGAATAATAAGAGTACGCTCTAGACCACTGAAATTTCTTGTCCTCTCATCTAAAAATGTTCAAAGTATATCCATAGAACTATTGTTGAGTTGTTGCTGCCATAAGTTGACAAGGGTTTTATTTTGATCTAGATAATATTTGAAATAAGCGATTGAGAGATATAATATAATCTTCCGCAAATCGTGCATTAATGTGGTTTAATAAGAAATATCATTGATCCCTTCGCATATTAATAACAATATTTATGGGACCTACATGATGAATTATTAGAATTAAAACATACTAAATGTGTATTGGGAAAAGCACGAAGGTGGCAGGGACAGACGAAGAGAAAATAACATTTGGGACTTTTGTGAACCCACCAACCCGCCATTGCAGTAGGTTGAGAAATGGCTAAGTGTTGGAACACGATCAGCCAGACTTAATATAGGAGAGATGAGATACTTAGGGGCTCAGGATTTCCAATGGTCAAAATGTAGATCATGGATCATTTGGGTACAAAACATATGTCACGGAACAATGGATATGAAAGCTTGAAACCCACCAACCCGAGAACCTGCGACTGTAGAAATGACTAAGTATAGAATAATGTGGTGGTTGGTCGGACCCATGATGTGAGAGTGTGGATGGAGATGAGGATCCATGAGTCCGTCAACTCATGAACCTATTGTTTTGGAAAAATGACTAAGTATCATAAATAGAAAGGGAGAATAGAAGGGGAAAAGGAAAAGGGGAATTTGGGTAAGTATAGAAGGGGGGAAATAAATGGACATAAGAAGTTGGGAAAATAGAGAAGGGGAGGGAAATTTCATAAGTATGAACTGATCTCAACAACTGGCTCCAATTGTGGGATGATAACCCCCTTGTGGGTTGTCAAGAATCCATATCCTTTCATGACCAGGTGATTTCACCTATTGGGCAATGGAGTCAGACTAAGAATATACAAAATGAAAAATAAAATTATGTACAATGAGAATGAAAAAGTATTAGGAGAAGAAACCTTTCAAATGTTTCATGTTGACATGCAACATTAACCTTTTACCCTTCATGTCTTGGAGCATATAGGAGTTAAAACCCAAGATCTTCACGACGACATATGGTCCGATATAGAGTGCTTCGAACTTTATATGCATGGGCAGTTTTTCCTTGGCCTTGTTCCAAAGTAGCACCAAATCTCTCTTCTGGAAATTATTTATAGTTGTTCTCTGATCAAAATATATTTTGACGCTCTTCCTCTGAGAAGTTCGATTCAGGGCTTTGATTCGTTCTTCTTCTAACTTCATCAATTGATTGATTCTCTTCTGGATGGGTGAATTTTGTTCTGTATCTTTAGTATTAACCACATAAATCAACGCATTGAGCTTGAGAATAATCAACATTTTTGCTTCTTTCCCATAAACCAATAGATATGGAGACATCCTGGTGCTATCCTTTGGAGTCGTTCTACTTACCCATAATGCATCCGTCATCTTTAGATGCCAATTCCTTTGGTTCTTGTCAATGATTTTCTTCAATATCTGAACAAGTGTTTTGTTTGTGGATTCAGCAAGGCCATTACCTTATGGATAATAATTCTATGATTGACCCATGATGATTATGTATTCTCAAAAAAACCCTGTAAAATTCGACCTGATGAAAATCGAACCATTTTCTGTGATAAATGTATCTGGGACACCAAATATTGATAGAATGTTGTCTTTGAGGAATTTAGTTATCTCTTCAACATCAACCTTCTTTAATGCCACCACTTATGGCCATTTCGTGAAGTAATCTATATTCGTGAGAATGTATATATGCCCCTTGCTATACTTTGGGTTAGCTGGTCCGACAACATCAAGTCCCCATTGGGAGAATGGTTGTTCTACAATTATGGGCTACAAAGGCATCACATGTTTTTTCATTTTTCCTGAACACTGCTGGCATGAAAAAAACTTTCTTATTGTGGCATATGAGTCTCTAAAAAATGATGGCCAATGGAATCCTGCTCTTATTATCTTATGGGTAGTTGTAGTAGTTGGAAAGTGTCCACCACATATTCCCTCATGGAATTCTCTTATTAGTTCTTGGGATTGATTTTCATCAACGCATATCAATAGTATACCATCATAATTTCTCCTAAAAAGTATGTCAGCAATCAACACATATTGATTCATCTTCATATTCAATGTTCTTCTTTCATTAGGGTTCATGGTGACAAGAAATTACACAGACCTTAAGTATAATATGATATCTCTGTACCATTCTAAATCAGCTAATGGTTCCCTGAATGAAATTGAAACCATTCCATTGACCGAATATCCATTCGCGATGAGATTACATAAACCTTGTCCTTTTATAGATTTTAAAGGTTTAATATTGATATCATGTTCTTGTATCTTTGCCAACCAGTTAGCCCATTTTCCTTCTCTCAATTGTTGGTTCAGAAGCATATTTACCAGTGATGAGGGAACATAAGTAATAACACGGGAGTTCAATATGTATGTGCAAAATTGTGCTATTGCTTTTACAAGATCCAAGGCCTGCTTCTCATGTTCTTAAGACCTCAACTCATAGTCATGTAGGGTTTTTATCATGCAACTTATTGGGAGTTATTCTCCTTTGATATTCTTCTAAATCAGAACAGATGCAACAATTGTCTCTGTAGCAAATGAATAGATGATGAAATCTCTTTGAATGTCTAGAATAATGAGGATAGGAGCAGTGGTTATTGCTGCTTTGATATTATTGAATGTTTCTTGAGTATCCAGTGTCCATTCAAACCTCTTCTCCTTTTTCAGTAACAAATTTATCAGCTTCACGATACTCGCATAATCAGGAACAAATCTTCACTCAAAATTCATCTTGCCAAAAAATGATTTGACTCCCTTATTGGATGTTGGGGGGTTGATCTCATTTATTTCTTTAACTCTTTATGAATCTATGTAAATCACTTCCTATCATACAATATGGCCCAACAGTTTTCCCTGAGTCACAATAAACAAGCATTTACTTGGATTCAAAGAGACACCATATAATCTACATCTTTCAATAAACTTTCTCAAATGATGGATATGATCATCCATTTTCTTTGAATGCACTGTCAAGTCATCTTGATAGTCTGCCATAAAATTTCCTATCAACTCATTGAATGCATGATACATGGCCCTCTACAATGTGGCTCCAACATTCTTCAAACCAAAGGGCATTCTAGCATATGCATATGTCTCCCAAGGTGTGATAAATGTTATCTTTTCCCTATCTTCCTCAGTTACCAAGACCTGGTTATATCCAAAAGAACCATCCAATATGAAAATGCAAGACAATCCAGTAACTTGTTGGAGAAGGAACTCCATATTAGGAAAAGGAAAGTTATCCTTTATTCTTTCTTTTTTAAGGTCTTTGAAGTAGACACACATCCGAATTTCCTCGGTATTTTTTCTTACAATTACAGGATTTGAAAGCTAGTATGAGTGTCTAATGGGATAAATTATTCTTGCCTTATTCAATTTATCCAATTCAATCTTTACCAGAGGTTTCATCTTGTGATTCATCATCCTTATTTTTTGCTTCACTAGCTTTGCTCCTTCCCTCAAACGAATAATATGTTGGAATATAGTATTGTTGTAAGATTTTAAATCATCATAGGTCCAAGAGAACACATCGATGTATTCTTTGAACAAGGAAAAATATTGATTAACCTCCTCAATGGTTCAATCAACTCCCAAGTTGACATATTTCGGGGAATTGCGAGTTCCAATATTGACTTTTCTCATTTCTTTCACTTTTCAAACTGAAACTTATTGTTGGATATTCTTAGCATGATTGTGTTTCATAAAAAGAGATTCATATTGTATACAATCTTTGGGGACAATAGACGAGTGATTTTCTTCATTATCATCATCATTTAACAAAAGAATTTCCAGTTGTTCATCATTCTCAAACACTTGCAAATACTCAATGTTATCGGGCACGAATGGTCGAACTACTTGGAAAGAAGTTTTTCTTTGGGTATCATATGGGTTTGATAATGAGGTCGCCAAGGCTAGTGAATATACCTTGTTATTATTGTCCCTTGGAATAAAAGAAATGTTGAAGGAACTGAAAGATTCCATTAATTTGTTAACTAGTCTTTCTTTTTTTATTTTATACCTCTGGGTAACCTGATTGATGACCAACTCTAATTCACCAGTTACAATCAGATGCTCTATTTTCATTTAATGTGCAAGGATCATCCCATGAATCAAATCTCCATACTCTGCCTCTTATTAGTGCATGAAAACTCCAGTATAATAGCGTGTGGATGCATAATCTTACTTGGACTCATAAGAACAATTCCAACTCCATTTCTAGAGCTTGAACAGGCTCCATCAAATGAAATCCTCCAATACCTTTCAAACATATATTATTGATTCTCTATGTATTTCACTTTCTCCAGAATTTCATTATGTTCTATGTCTAGGATTGCAAAATTTCCAATTACATAATCTATATAATCCTCCATCAATTCATTATTTTTTGTTTTGAAGGAGAATATTTTTCTAGGTTCACAGGGCACTTTAATCGTTTCTCATTCTTTGCCTGGCAGCATCATACAACTTCCATCATTCATTATATATCCTTCGATCATAGATGTCCAATCTCTTCCCAACAAAAATCCATATGCTGGTGGAAGGTCTACCACAATAATATTGAAAATTGTAATGATATGGGGGGGGCGTTGTAATCCAAGCATAAAATTCCTTAATTTCTCCATAAGCTGGCACTTTTATAGAATCAATTGCATATATACTTTCACCAGTTTCATAATACTTGGTGCAACTCATTCCCAATGCCTCCATGACCACCAATGGCATGATATTGTTCATCGTGCCAGTGTCAACAAAACAATTATGCAGTGCAACATCATGATTTTCAATAGAAATGTAAAGGGGAGGAATTTTACCTCTCAAATTGGTAGTTGATCGGCTAGGGATTTGTTTTGGACTGGTAACACCAACTTCTTCTCTTTCAAATGGATCTTCCAACAACATAAAATGTTTTCTCTTTGCTGGGGAATCTTCACCACTTTCGTAAAGGGAAGGTTTATCCTTAATTTACTCAAATCGTCTACAACATTATATGTCACTTGAGCAGATTTTGACGTCATGTGTTTCCCTTTACTTCCAATGTTATTTGTCACTTTCTCATTTTCTCTTTTCTCATTTGTTTTTTCCTTTTATTTTTCTTTTTGTTTCTCTTTATTAGGATTGTCTTTATTTTCTGGTCTATTTACAAACCCTCTTGTATGGGTGACGTTTTCTTGTGAGTTGGGATCGTTGTCGCTCTCTTAAAATATATACATGGATCTCTCACATTCATCCATCTACACAATTTCAAATCTTTCATCAAGTGAGTAATAATTATCTTGCTCAATTAATTGTTCATCATACGCATCATCTATAACAACCACATTTGGAGTAAGATTCCTAGGAACCCTTGGTCTTTGTGGATTATCCATGTTTTCAAACCTCACTCTGTATTCTTGAGGAAGGTTCCTCCTTTTCTCCGAGATTGGCATTATTAGATTTGGCATGTAATTATCTCCCCATCTTAGTCTGGTTATCTCATTTTGCATTTTCTTGATAGTTCTATTCATCTGTGCAATTTTGATTCTTTGCTTAGTTTCCTATGCCACCATAAGATCAACCTTCATGTCAAGTATAGTTCCCTTGAAAAATATTCCTCCCATCATTTGATTTTGAGCCGATTGAGGATTAAATTCTTCATTTTTTCTTGAACTGGAAGCTCCTTGATTATCAATATTTATTCCTCCGAGATGCTTTTGTACTATTCCCATTATAGTGTTGGGGTCGACACTCATTTCAATCATAATTTCTTCCATCTCAGTGTATTTAGTCATTTCCTCCTCCAAAGTATCAATTTGGGATGTTCAGATAGCATATTTTACATTTGGGGGCACTGCATTCTTATAACAATCGAGAATGACTAGGTCGGTTGGTGTTTTATCTTTTGGAATCCTACTCAAGGCTTTATTGAACCTGAGGTTAAAATATTGTATCCTTTCATTATTCCTCAAACCAATCTGGGTGAAATTGGTGAGAATGGTATGGTAAGCAATTGGAGGGGAAGACATAGTTAGGAACATAGATTCAAGGTCATTAAATGAGTGAATTGATCTACTAGGAAATGTTGTATACCATTCATACATTATTCCTGATAAGGTTTGCAGAAACAACCTTACCATGAAATCATCATACTTAACACAATAAAAACCACAAACATCAAGAAATAAGTGCATATGTCTCTTTGCATCGATTTCTCCATCTCCAGAAAATTCCTTTAAGGTGCCCTTAGGGCGAACACAGAGATCATGTTGCTCACCAATAAGATTAAGAGGGGAATCTCCTACCTCCTTCAATTTTCAAATCCTAGATTTCCTTTATTTCTTGTAGCATCTCTTCCACCTCCTTGTCTCTCCTCATGATGTTTGTCTCGGGGTTTTTCATTTCCTTTTGCCATGTCTGGGGAGACTTTAGGGCTAGGATTTTCACTTCTAAGAATAAAGAGTCTGTTGATATTACTTCTAGTAATGGGTCCCTTGTATTCGTCCAACTTCAATACCAACCTTGTTCTCGTGTTGCTCTAGCTAGCCTTTGATTTCTTCGGTCTTGTCATTCCTCTCTCATATGTCTTCAAATGATTTCTCCTTCTTCTTATTGGACCAAGATATGCTAGGATATATATAAATCTTATTGGGTCTCAAATTTTGTCGTTACCATATTGTAAAATTGATGTAAAATGTTTTGTTGATTATTCAATCCAATTTCCAAACAAGGTTGATCACCCTAGGGAAAAGCCATATATTCTTTCAAAAAGCTAGTCTAGGTTCTGAATTTTAGTTCACTCCCCAGTATGGTATAAAAACAATTTGAATCTTCATTCCATTAGGACCAAAATAGAAACCTCATGAGGATGTACAACCCCCTGCAGTTTTATATAGGTGGTACTCCTCTTTTATATTTTCTTGATATTTTTTTAAATATTCAAAATGTGGGACTTGACAGAAGTCCGTTGGAGTAATTCAAAGAAAAAAAATATTACAATAAAATAAAAGGAAAAAGGTTTTTCTTTCTTTTTAAATAAAGTTCCTAAGAAAGGACTAGGAATTACACATTTCACACATTTAAAGAAAATAAGAAAAATTTCCTCACATCCATCATAGTTTGGGATAAATATTTTTGATCACATAAAATAAAAAGAAGGTGATTTGCATGCATAAGAGAACTTTAATAGAGTGGACACATGGGAAGCTCAAATAAATATAATTATAGATCAACCTCAAATACTTTATATTATGAAAATAGGGTTACAAATCACAGTTGAGATTGTTCCCAAAATAGTTCTCTTGAAATTTCCAAAAAAATATAGTATGTTACATATTCCTAAAATTGTAAATGTGTTTTTCTTAAAGACTGGGATTGAGGCTCCCATGGACCATAAAGCAAATAAATACAAGAAATAATAATTTAGAAGGAAGATGACGAGCAGTAGAAGGATCAACAAGACCTGGTAAGAAGAAAAAAGGAGTTATCAGTCTTGAGTTAAACCTTTCTAGTGAAAGAGGTGGAATAATTGGGTGAAGGACTTTCTAAAGAAAAGAAGGATGTGATCATCGTAAACTTACTATGATGGTTGCTTGTGTCTTCATTTTCTCACTGATGTCCTTTTATCATTTTCATCAACGGTTTCAAGAACCATCTCAACTACTTCTTGACCTTCATTTGTTAGTTTATCAATAACCTTCTTGAACCATTCTTCGATGTAAATTTTCATAGGTTCCATGTTGATTACATGTCATATTTTAATATTGAATAGCTCACCCTCCAAGTCTCGGAGATCAATGGAAATTTCATGTAATACTTATTCAATATCCTGATTTTTTACGGAGTAATCCACTAGCCAATTATCTATGGCATTCTCATCATATTCAATTATGCCATAGAATTTTTCAATTGACAATCCTTTAAAAATCTCAACAAAGTCATTGAAAACATCATAAAAATGCAGGGAATCTTTGTGCCTCCATAACGCTTGGTACCAAAAGGTCACAGGGTCAAATTCATAGTTCACCTTCTTTCATATAGACAATTTAGGAAATTGACAACAATGTGCTATCACAAAAACCAAATAAGAAGACATAAAGAATTTCTTATCCTTTTTATACTGAGATAATTGGGAAGAGATTTAAATGGGAATCAACTTCCCCCAATCTAAAATGTCTTTCTCCTTGACAATAAAATATAATATGTAAAGAATCATACAGAAAATGATGGCAATATTTTCTTGGCCTGTAACTCTAGTAAATAACCAAGCACTTTCTCAAAATGGGTTTTTGAACAATCTGACCTGCAATATGGTAATATATTCAAGGATGGCCACTGGATTCTCCAAGAATTCAGGTAAGAGATCTAGGCCATTTTAATGTTTTTTCAAGAAGTCCATGTAATCTTCACCTTTGAAGGTGATTGTTGGCTTTGGGAGTTTCAACATGTTATGGAACACTTGAGGTTAAAGAGAGATGAAAGAATGATCTTGGAGCTGAATCATCCATTGACTTGGTATATACTTCTCATTGCATGAGGAAACTAGTTCCTTGCAGTCAAAAAATTCAGGAACACAACATGAGCGAGAAATTCTAGATGTCCAAATTACTTACTTCTGATCAGAAGGGGATGAATAATAAGAATATGCTCTAGACCACTGAAAGGTTTGGTCCTCCTGTCCAAAAATGTTCAAAGTATCTCTACAGAACTATTGTTGAGTTGTTGCTTCCTTAAGTTGATGACAGAATTCTTTTGATCCAGATAATATTCGAAATGAGCTCTTGAGAGATATAATATAATATTCCACAAATCATGCATTAATGTGGTTTAATAAGAAATCTCCTCGATCCCTTTTCCTATTAACGAAAATATTTATGGGACCTGCATGATGAATTATTATAATTAAACCATACTAAATGTGAATTGGGAAAAACATGAAAGTGGCAGGGATGTACAAGAGTAAATAACATTTGGGACTTTTGTGAACCTGCCAACCTAGGAACCCTTGAACCTATCGTTGCAGTAGGCTGAGAAATGGCTAAGTGTTGCAACATGGTCAGTCAAACTTAATATAGGAGAGATGATCTAATTAGGGGCTCGGGGATTCTAATGGTCAAAATGTAGATCACAGATCATTTGGGTAAAAAATGTATGTCATGGAGTGAGGGATATGAAAGCTTGAAACCCACCAACCCAAGAACCCGTGACTGCAAAAATGACCAAGTATAGAATAATGTGGTGGTCAGTCGAACTCATGATGTGAGAGTGTGGATGGAGATGAGGATATGCAATTCCGCCAACCCGTGAACCCTCTGTTTTGGAAAAATGACTAAGTATAGTAAATAGAAAGGGAGAATAGAAGGGGAAAATGAAAAGGGGAATTTGGGTAAGTATAGAAGGGGGAAAAGAAATGGACAAAATAATTTGGGAGAATAAATAAGGGGAGGGAAATTTCAGAACCATGAATTGATATCAGCAGTGCCTTTGAGGGTTATCAATTACAGTATCTCCATAACATATGGGTCATATGGGTCATTTTGGAGCCCTAACACAACTAACAAGTAATATTTGTTTCATATGTTTTATTGCATCATTATTCAAATTTTGATTTTTAAGCATTTAAGTTATTTGATTGACTCTTGCACATCCACAAAAATGATCTACCATTTCATCAATTATGGTATCATCTAACATTGATGCAACTAACATTATTGCAATTGATGTTTCCTCTACTACTATGGAGGAAGAATTGATTGGAGAGTAGGCTTTGATATCTAAGGTATAACTAACTCCCACTCTCAAACAACAAGTCATTCTAAATCACTTCTAATGTATTGTTTTCATATATGTTGGAACAACATCATATGTAGGTTAATCACACCTCTAGATATTCTAGATATAGTCAGTGAAAAGTTGAAAATGAACTAGGAGAGTTGACATAGTGGTTGACATGACATTCAATTGGTTGGGTAGTTAAACCAAAGAAAGTGACTAGTGCATAGAACATGGTATAATTCAAGGACTTCATTATATTCTCTCACCAATATATGTATGGACCTTGTCTTCTTCACTTGAAGGGAGTTGGGTACATCTTGGTGTTGTATAAGATGACCTTAACCATTGATCTATAAATAAGAATGTGATATGTGTTGTCTATGGAAATAATTTGGTTTCTTATACTTATCCGTATGTTGAATTATGTTCAATTAGGATCAAGTGTTGTAACAATGTATTTAATTGCCTCCTCTTATTGGAATACCTAGCTCTATGATCTGCATATTTCCCTAGTTTTCCAAAATGATATCAATGCTATTGGTTTGAGACATAGTCAAATTTCTATTAGTATTTGGAGGTTTTGAATTGTATGTCTTTCTATCGAGTCAAATATATTTGGTAGATTGACTCAGGGTTTCAAAATGCAAATAATCTTATTACAATTTCAATTTTAGAGTGTCCATTGATTACAAAATCTTTAGTACTCATATCTCTAAACTTGTACGCTATAGTGAACCCATTACTTATTATGCATAATATATGAGACCGTATTACTTATGGACATGAGGTAATTAATCTATAAGGTTACTAATGGCACTGATTATGCCACATTCTTAAACTAGAGTTTATATGGGAATATCGTTACATGTTACTCGACATGACGAGATTCACTAATGAGGCAAGCATGTATGCTATAAGCCCAATCCACATGCTAGTTCCAATCACGTGAGTTATTCACATAATATTTACTATGAATGTTTTTGATATAAAGAAACATAGTATACTATGATATCCAAGGGATTACTTATACACAACCACAAAAAACCAAGTTGAAGTATTATATTAGTTGTTTGAATCATATGATATGATGAATTAAAGGAATCATATATGCTACATACTTGGGTATGGTTCATTAGATAGAATGAATGGTCCCATAGTGGCCCACAAATGATGGTAATGTAAAAATAAATAAAAGGAACCTTAAGAAGTCATAAAAAAGAAGAAAAATGACAAGACATACCTGATGTTTGATATTCTAATGTGTACCATTGCATTGATATAACATCTAGAGCATTTGCAAATGTGAAAATTGCATATTGTAGTAAATAAAAATGCAATTATTTTAGTTTTTAGTAAAAAACAAAAACAAATTTTAAGACATGTCAATAAATCCTAATAGAAATTAAAACCGACAAGAACGAAGTCAACATTGACTATGTTGTTGCTCTGTTGGATCAAGAGAGGTTTGATCTAAGAATAAATGCCTCCAATAATTTTTTCTCTACTGAACAGGGAAAACCATGTGAAGGTGGAAGCTCCTATGA
>JZKD02S0321174.1:45620-56269 GCA_000966675.3 Picea glauca
TAGTGATGATACCAAGGCAAGGTCGAATTAGCATGGTGATGATCCCAATGTTGCATGGTGATGATCCCAATGCAACATCTAAACTCAAATCAACTAGTCAAACTGAAGTGTGAACCAAAAGAGAATATTCTCCAGGTGGAATATTCTCTCCTAAAATATAGGAGACTGGATAATTAATAATTATGACTAATAAACAAATAAAAAACCTTAGGAAAAAGAAATCATAGGTGTGTGTGAAGTAACTCCAACACCCCCCCTAAACATCACTATGGTGAAAATAAAGATTGGGTCCCTGCAACAAGGCCATGTTAGGTGACCAAGTACAAAAGATACACTGAAACTAACGTGAGGAAATAGGGAAAACCTCATGGAAAACCCCCCCCCTCAAGGTACAATGTATGTAAAAAAAGAAGAACTACAGTTGCTAGGCAACTGTGTCCTTCACTCTAAGACGAACTCATAGAGAATGGAATTTCTGCTCAGTGAAGGTCTTGGTGAAAATGTTTGTCGTCTATTCTGCTGAAGGACAAAACTGTAAGTCGATGATCCCCTCATGTACCAAGTCCTGGATGTAGTGCATGTGGATCTCAATGTGCTTCATCCGCTGCCTCTGAACTAGATCTCTGTAGAACTTCAGAGTGCTCTAGTTGTCACACCAGATGACGATCAACCGATGAAACTGAATGCCCAACTCAGTGAGAAAATGTTGTAGCCACATAGCCTAAATGGTTATGTTAACTACCCCTCTATACTCTGCCTCATCTTAAGATAGAGTAATTTCAGCTTACTTCTTTCTCAACCAACAGATAAGCTCAGAAGCAAGACTAAGTGAGTAACCAGATGTGGACTTGCGATCAATGCTATCGCCAGCCTAGTCAGAATCAGTAAACCCAATGAGATATAATGTATATTCTACTACATAATAAATCCCAAAGGTGAT
Source organism: Picea glauca (assembly GCA_000966675.3). Lineage (NCBI taxonomy): Eukaryota > Viridiplantae > Streptophyta > Pinopsida > Pinales > Pinaceae > Picea > Picea glauca. The sequence goes on from JZKD02S0321174.1 coordinate 46,561, forward strand.
GGTGCCCTGTACGTATTGAAAGATACGCTTTGCATCTTTCCAATGTAGCTCATGCGGCTCCTGCGTGAACCTAGAAACTGCACCAACTGCATATGAGAGGTCCGGTCTAGAGTGTGTGAGATACAACAAGATCCCCACTAGCTATATGTAAAGTGTGCTGTCAAATAGTGGAGTCTCCCTTCCATCCTCAAGTTTAACTCCTGATAGTAAAGGATTCGGAGTAGACTTGCAGTCTGTCATGTGAAATCTCTCAAGGATATCTCATGCATACTTGGCTCGAGACAGTTTTATGTCTGATGCATCCTGACTAATCTCAAGTCCAAGGAACAAGTGTAGTGGACCCATGTCTATCATCAAAAACCTTTCATGAAGAATCCTCTTGACTGCAGCTATCACTAAATTCGAGCAATCGGTGATCAACAAATCATCAACATACATAACTAAAAGTAGAAGTGAATCAATCATCCTGAGCATGTATACATTCAGGTCTGATTTACAACGTACAAAGTTTTGTGACAATAGGTAGGAGTCTATATTGGCATACCATGCCCTTGGAGCCTGCTTGAGGCCATAAAGTGACTTCTTCAGTCGACAGACCAAAGATGAGTCCTACATAAATCCCTGGGGCTGCTCCATGTAGATCTTCTGAGAGAGATCACCATGAAGAAATGCATTCTTCACATCCATATGATGGACTTCCCATCCCTTGGTTGCCGCAATGGCAAGTGCCAATTGTATGGAATCCATATTTGCTACTGGACAGAAGGTCTTATCATAGTCAATACCATGAACTTGTTGAAAGCCTTTGGTGACAATCCTGGCTTTGTATCTATTGATCTGTCCATCCATTGTGCTCTTGGTCCTGTAGACCCATATACATATGACAATTTTCCTGACGCAAGAGCATCTCTCCATGTCAGTCAGCCAACCATCCATCCACGTCAGTGCATGCATTCAAAGCTGAAGAGAAGCGCAGCCCTCGTTCTCCAATTTTGAATTTGAATGTAATTAATGTTGTAGGCTATTGAGCCATGGAGCCATGCCTTTGTGCAAGCATTAGATTAGGTAGGCCTTAACGCTTGTAAGGCTGAGATCTAGATCGATATTTGTGGACTAGACAGCCCATTCAATGTAATTGAATAGGGTAGGTATATTGGAGGGAAGAGCTCCAAGAGCCCCCTCAGGTAAAAGAGATTTCAGATCTCATTTTGGATAGGAGTTGGTAGAGAGTAGAATGACATAGAGATTCTGCGAGTAGAGAGCAGAAGAGAAGGAGCCGAGACCTTGTTACAGGTCATGCTCAGGAACACCTTGTACAAACAGGCATTTTCCATTTAATATAAACAACAATTTTTCTTGCATCTTTCATGTGTTGAATGAATATCTGTGAGTGTTATTTTATGCTGTAGATGTATGCTGTAGGTTTGCATTTGCAGGGAGTTGTTTTGATTTCAAGCTTGAGAGGTCTTTGAGGCTTCACACCAGGAGGGTGTGACAGAACACTGCAGGTTCTGATAGCCGTGCACAGAGAGTGCATTTCTGAACTCTGCGGAGTCAGAGAGAGGCGTGCTAGGTGGGCACAGAAGTTGAAATCAACAACTTGGAAGAAAGACTTGCGAGGTTGTTGAATACCTCAGAAGACAAGGCTGTGGAGAATAACACAGTTGTAGACAGAAACTCTGAGGAGTTCTATGAAGCTCTGCTAGGTGGGCATTGAGCCAGTGCAAGGAGTGCACAGATGAATTATGTTGTGAGTTCAAAAGAAGACAGAAGCTCTGAGGAGTTTTGTAAAGCTCTGTCAGGTGGGCATTAAGCAGGTGAAAAGAGTGAACAGAAGAAATCTACTATGAGTTCTATATAACTCTTCCAGGAGGGCATTGAGATAGTGTGCAGACAGGCACAAGAAAATAACTCTGTTGAATTCTGTATTTTGGAGGAAGAATCCACTGAGGGATCTTCGTAGGGTTGTTGAACACCCTGAAGGATTCAGCAAGAGGTTGCTTGAGTGAAGGAGTTCCAGGAGGGCATCATATTTCTCCATCCACAGGAGAAGGAAGAAGAGTAAAATCCCTTAGAGGTCTGAGTTCATGAGTAAAGCTCAAGACAGATAGTACTTTCATGTGTGAAGACTCTGCAGGAGTGTAGAGGTCAAAAATCTCCAAGGATTTGAAGGAAAGCTTAGGAGGGATAGCATTTTTACACACGCAGGTGAGAACTCAAAGTAAAGGAGCTTGTAGGGAAAAGAATTCAAGGTCGAGGCCTTGTGCATTTGTAACTCTTCCAAGGCTAGGAAGAAAAGAGTCAAAGCTCGGGAGGAGCAACAACTGTCATTGGATCTACCGAAAGAATTTGGACCGTTGAGGGTTTCACCTCCAGGGAGCAGCAGGAGGAGTGCACAAGGAGGATGGATCTAGACTGTTGGATATTTCTTAGAATACCCATCAGTCGTCGGATCTGATCGGAGTTGCGAGGGAGTTAAGCCTTCATGAACATGGGAGTGAAGTCCCGACAAGAATTTGTCATCGGGATTTTGGAAATTGAGATATCATAAGTCCTAAGGATAGGAGATCTGGAATATCCAAGATGAAAACCCTGAAACAGATCCGAGTCATCCATCAGTTGGGAAACGTGGTAGAAATCGAGGCCCTCGAAAACAATCCTGAAAGGGGAGAGTCCATCGGCATATCAGGATTCAGCATTTTGCAAATCATGAAGACGAGATGTTTGAAGAATTTAAAATCACGAAATCACAAAATAATTGAGGACCATCTATCATAGGAGGACACATGGTGGAAATCCAAGAATTCGGGGAAAATCCTGATAGGAAATTCCATCGACATATCGGGGTTCGGCATTTCATGAATCTTGAAGATAGGAGATCCGTGCATTTCAGAACCGCGAAGTTCGAAATAGTGAAATGAATGTGGAACATCCATATTGAGGGGACACATGGAAACAATCTAGACTTTTGGGGAAAATCCTGAAAGGGAAGCCATTTTGGGAAATCAGGATTCGGAGGATTGGGAATCCTGAGGAAAAAGTGTCCATGAATTTCATCATTTGAAAGCCTGAAATCGCAAAAGACATAGGACTACGGTCATATGGAATAGTGGTCACATGGACCAGGAGATAGCCATGGGGGCTAAACACTGTTGAATCCATTTCATAATTTTTGGATTTCGACGATCGGGGAATCGAGAGAATAGGGGTTCTCGTGACATCGAGAATTAGGAAACCCCGAAGCCCGAAATCACATTTCTTGTGGGGGAATTGTTCATGGTCATGTTGGGGGGCCATGAGGAGTAGAGAGGACCTGTGGATCAGGTTTTTAACAAATATTCCAGTATGAGTCGAAAGATCCACTTCGGCTCGAAGGTGAAATTAGAATGATCCTTAAGACCGGGAGGTCAGGCGCGGGACCTGCTGAGGTAGGTGACTGGGACGTGTCAGTGCCATCAATTCGGTATCAGAGAGAGAACTTTGTTTGTATATTTCAAGCAGAGGGAGAAGGCAAAAGAAGACAGGGTTCTGAAGACTCTATGGTGATTGGTCACGGGTAGGCAACAATCGAGAAGACAGTTAGCAAGACTTTAGGAAGAGGTTGAGGCACTCAGGTTTGCAGGAGTGAGCAGCAAATTTTCCAGGAGGGCAGACAGAGACAACAACATGGCTACTGAAGGTCATAGATATGTTGGAAGGAAAATCCCAGAGCTGATGAGCATAGCCGAAAAGGGGAAAGAACTTGCCGACATCAAGGAAAGAATGGAAGAGCTTGAACTGCGAATGAAGCATAAAGCCAAGTCTATATGGGTATATGAATGGCCCATGAGGAAGCCAAAGGTAAATTGGCCAGTCAAGGAGTTGATGACTAGAAGAAAATGTAGGCTATTAAGAGGATGGTTGAGGCATGATGAAAACCTCGATGGACCTGAGGAGATAGTTCAAATATGTGAACCAAAGACTGGGAGAATTCTCGGTGAAGAGAATGAAATGGGATCAGCTAAACATCTCAAGAACTTCCAGGAGGGCAGAGAGGAAATTCCAAATTTCCAGGTGGGCAAGCACTTGAGATCAGCTGAAGATATCATGGACTGTCAGGAGGACAGCCAAGGAATTTCACGTTGCCAGGTGGGAAATGGATTGAGATCACTGTGAGATCTCATAGACTGCTAGGAGGGAAGCGAAAGGTTTCCATTTTTCCAGGTGGGCAAGGGAACAGAGATGGAATCAGTTGATTCCATGGATTGCTAGGAGGGCAGCAGGGAAATCCCATATTTCCAGGTGGGCAGGGATGAGCAAGTGAGTTTAGATCATCCCGAGGAGCTGACAGAGCAGATGAGCTCAGAGATGGGGTTGGATCAGCAGATGTAGCTGACAGAAGAGGAAGATCAGAGAAATCTTCTAATGATTGGAGGAATTCAGATATTCCTACTAATTGCCCAAGAGGAGGCAGAAATTTTTGTTGCAGATGCAGCAACAACAGAAGAAGGATAGATAACTGAGACTATCAGGGAAAACTAATTGGAGCAGGTGTTTGAGACTGCCCAAGAAGAAGAAGAAGAAAATGAGCATTCTGAGGAATGGCTCAATATTTTCAGCCAAGAGTCTGAAAAGACTGCAACCTGGGAGTTTGCAGAAGAAGAAGAAGAAGAAGCAAACAACATTAGTTTGGCTGATCTGTATGAACAGATTGAAGCCCTGGAGAGAAGGGTGAAGGTGCAGAGCATGCACATCCAACAAGTGAAGTTGGTAGAATATGAAAAGGATGACATGGGAGATCATGATGATCTGCCCATCTGCAGAAAGAAAATGCAGCTGAGGAGACTACATGAACAGGGCCAGCCATTTCAGTAGCCAGATGAGGTGATAGAATACATCAGAAGGCTAATGGTAGACTTAGCAAAGACTACCAGCAAGGAGAAGCTAGGCAGAAAGGCAGCAGCAGAAGCAGCAGCAACAACAGAGAGATGGGGCAAGGAAGCTCCAGAAATTTTTTTGGGATCCAGGAGGATTTCAACAGTTGAGATGGGAAGCTCATGAGCAAGATCTCATGAATTTTGTAGCTGAGGAGTATGATGCAGGTGAATCTCTCCACGTTAGTCAGTCATCCAGCCAGCCACGTCAGTGCATGTATTCAAAGATGAAGAGAAGCGCAGCCCTCGTTCTTCAATTTTGAATTTGAATGTAATTAATGTTGTAGGTTGTTGAGCCATGGAGTCATGCCTTTGTCCAGGAATTAGAGTAGGTAAGCCTTAACGCTTGTAAGGCTGATATCTAGATCCAGATTTGTGGACTAGATATCCCATTCAATGTAATTGAATAGGCTAGGTAGATTGGAGGGAAGAGCTCGAAGATCCCCCTCAGGTAAAAGAGATTCTGGATCTCATTTTGGATAGGAGTTGGTAGAGAGTAGAATGAGATAGAGATTCTACGAGTAGAGAGCAGAACAGAAGGAGCCGAGACCTTGTTACAGACCATGCTCAAGAACACCTTGTACAAATAGGCATTTGCCATTTAATATAAACAATAGTTTTTCCTGCATCTTTCATGTGTTGAATGAATGTCTGTGAGTGTTCTTTTATGTTGTAGATGTATGTTGTAGGTTTTCATTTGCAGGGAGTTGTTTTGATTTCAATCTTGAGAGGTGTTTGAGGCTTCACACCAAGAGGGTGTGATAGAACGCTGCAGGTTCTGATAGCCGTGCACAGAGATTGCATTTCTGAACTCTGCAGAGTCAGACAGAGGCGTTCCAGGTGGGCACAGAAGTTGAAATCAACAACTCGAAAGAAAGACTTGCGAGGTTGTTGAATACCTCAGAAGGAAAGGTTGTGGAGAAGAATACAGTTGTAGACAGAAAATCTAAGGAGTTTTGTGAAGCTCTGCCAGGTGGGCATTGAGCCAGTGCAAGGAGTGCACAAAAGAATTATGTTGTGAGTTCAAAAGAAGATAGAATCTCTGAGGAGTTCTATAAAGCTCTGCTAGGTGGGCATTGAGCAGGCGCAAAGATTGCACAGAAGAACTTTGCTATGAGTTTTGTATAACTCTACCAGGAGGGCATTCAGACAGTGTGCAGACAGGCACAAGAAGAGAACTCTATTGAGTTTTGTATTTTGGAGGAAGAATCCACTGAGGGATCTTCGCAGGGTTACTGAACACCCTGAAGGATTCAGCAAGAGGTTTCTTGAGTGAAGGAGTGCCAGGAGGGCATCATATTTCTCCATCTATAGGAGAAGGAAGAAGAGTAAAATCCCTTAGAGGTCTGAGTTCGTGAGTAAATATCAAGATGGATAGTACTTTCATGTGAGAAGACTCTGCAGGAACGCAGAAGTCAAAAATATCCAAGGATTTGAAGGAAATCTCAGGAGGGATAGTGTTTTTACACGTGTAGGAAAGAACTCAAAGTAAAGGAGCTCGCAGGGAAAATAATTCAAGGTCGAGGCCTTGTGCATTTGGAACTCTTCCAAGGCTGGGAAGAAAAGAGTCAAATATCGGGAGGAGCAACAGCGACCGAAAGGATCTGGACCAACACGTCCATGGAGCAGCAGGAGGAGCATACAAGGAGGACGGATCTGAACCATCGAATCTTTCTTATAATACCCGTCAGTCATCGAATCTGACCGGAGTTACGAGGGAGTTAAGCCTTCGTGAATAGGGGAGTGAAGTCTCGACAGGAATTTGTCATCAGCATATCAAAATTCTTGAGGACAGGAGATCGAGAATCTCCAGGCTGAAAACCCCAAAACAAATCTGAGTTGTCCATCAGTTGGGACACATGGAAGAAATCGAGGCCTTCGAAAAAAATCCCGAAAGGGGAGAGTCCATCAGCATATCAAGATTCAGCGTTTCAAAAATCTTGAAGACAAGACGTCCGGAGCATTTGAAATCGTGAAATCATGAAATGATTAAGGACCATCCATCATAGGAGGACGCATGGTGGAAATCCAATAATTTGGGAAAAATACCTATAGGAAAGTCCATCAGCATATCGGGGTTTGGCATTTCTTCAATCCTGAAGATAGGAGATCCGTGCATTTCGGAACCGCGAAGTCCAAAATCATGAAATGAACGTGGACCGTCCATCTTGAGGGGATGTGTGGCAACAATCTATACTTTCGGGGAAAATCCCAAAAGGGAAGCCATTTCGAGAAATCGGGATTTGAAGGATCGGGAATCCTGAGGAAAAAGTGTCCATGCGTTTTGGCATTTGAAAGCTCGAAATTGCGAAAGACATAGGACTGTGATCATATGGAATAGTGGTCACATGGACTAGGAGATAGCCATGGGGGCTAAACGATGTTGAAGCCATTTTGGCATTTTGGGATTTCGGTGATCGGGGAATTGAGAGAACAGGGGTTCTCGTGACATCAGGAATCAGGAAACCCCGAAGCCCGAAATCACATCTCCTGTGGGGTAATTGTTCATGGTCATGTTGGGGGCCATGAGGAGTAGAGAGAACCTGTGGATCGGGTTTTTAACAGAGATTCCAGTAGGAGTCGAAAGAGCCACTTCGACTCGAAGGTGAAATTAGAATGATCCTTAAGACCAGGAGGTTAGGCTAGGTGACTGGGACATGTCAGCACCATCATTTCCTCCCAGAAGGAAGGGGAAATAGATCCCAAGTCTAGTTCTCGAGGAGGTAGTTGTACTCCTCCTGCATGGTGGATTCCCAAAAGGGATTTCTTGTAGCCTCACCATAAGATTGTGGATCTGAAGACTGAACTAAGAAAATATGCCTAGAAGGCAATGGTTCAGTGGCAATGAGTGAAATAGGAGGCTCCTTGAAATCAGATTGAGTCCTCCTAGTATCGGCTGGATCACCAACGAGATCCCCTGTATCCTGAAGAGTAGTCTATGCCCACTTGGGCCTCTGCTCTATCTCTACGAGTACATATGGATTCTCTGACTCTGCATATAACTATACTAACTCTGAATATGAATTATCTAAGTCCTATGAATCATAACTATCATCTGAAGAAGATTCATCATGTGCATGCTCATCATCTTGGACAAGTAGAAGAGTGAAGGTGTCTACATGCGACTGTTGAGGTACATGCGAGAAACTTTCCTAAAATTGGACACTATGCTCAATAATGAGTCGGTCCAAGGAAAGATAAATAAGCCGATATCCCTTCACACTGTCAGGGTATCCAACAAAAATGCACTCAGTGCTCTATGAATCAAGTGCCTTCCTCTTTTCAGACAGAATCTGGGCCCATGCACGTGAACCAAAAATGTGAAAGTGGGCCACTTCCGGTTTGAGGCTACTCCAAGCCTCATAGGGGGTCTTATCCTTGACAAATCTATGAGAAGATTTGTTTTGGATGTATGTTGCATAGTTGAGTGCTTTGGCCCATAGTCTCTGTGGTAGTGACTTTTCATGCAACATGCAAGATGCCATCTCCTTTAGAGATCTTTTTTTCTGCTCAGCAACTCTATTTTGTTGCAAAGTGTAGAGAACTGTATGCTGCAGCTAAATCCCTACCTCATGGAAAAGATTATGAATCTCATGATTCACATACTCTCCCCCATTATCAGTTCAGAGGACTTTGATATTCTTTCCAGACTGTGTCTCAACTAAAGCTTTGAAATATTTGAGGTGTTGAAAGACCTCGGATTTTTTCCTGAGAAAGTAGATCCAAGTAAAATGTGAGAAATAATCAACAAAAATGAGAACAAACCTCACTTTTCTTATGGATGGATGCGGAAAAGGACCCATAAGGTCATTGTGGATCAGATCTAAATGTGTGGAATCTCACTGATACTTTCCTTTGACGAATTTATCTTGAGGGTGTTTTCCAAGAACACATCCCTCACATACTCCCTTGGAGAAATGGATGTCCGGTAGACCATCAACTAATTTTTGCTTTCTAAGTTATTGCATGTATCTGAAATTCAAATATCCAAACCTTTTGTGCCATATCCTACTACTTTCATCAGCATGAGTAAGTAGTAAAGCAGAATCAGGTTCAATGAATTCAAAAAATATATACAATCTAGACTGATGATTTACCTCACCGGTAGTAACCCTGGAGTTGGTTTTCATGTCGTATATGTCCATGGAATTTGGTGTGAATACGACTTTATTTTCGGTGTCAGAATTCATCATCTGATACACGGAGAGAAGGTTGACAAAAATCTTGGGAACATGTAGCACGTTCTCGAAGCTTTCGTTGGTGAATTCAATCCTTCCTTTGCCGATGACTTCGACAGAAAATTTGTCCCCCATCATAATAGGAGGACCTTTTCATGCATCCAAATAATAATAGACTGCTTCTGAGGCATCCATGTGATGTGATTCTCCTGAATCTATGATCCAAGCATCAGGAGAGGAGTTGATTGCAATCAAGGCATGGCTAGAATTGCCTTTCTTGGAATTCGGATCTTCTGGCTTCTTCTTCTTTGCACCCTCAGGGATGAAATCTCCAAGGTTGTTTTGCTGAAGTATCTGAGACATAAGATCTATTTGTTTTTTCATGCATGCATATTTCGAATGGAATCCTTCGTGACAGTATGTGAATTTCTCTCCTTTTCTTCCCTTTTCTCCTTTGGATCTGGAGGCATCGGTGAAGGGTTTTGTGTACCCTTCCTTCTTCGTATGTGCATGATATTTATGCTTATCTTTATATTTAGATTTCTGATATTTGTGGCTTCCATCATGCACACTGAGTGCATGCGCCCTTGGGTCTTTTATTGTGGCCATGTTGATGAG
>JZKD02S0321174.1:88753-100917 GCA_000966675.3 Picea glauca
ATGTCAAATCATCTTGGGGGAAGGTCCATCGGCGGTCGGGAGGCCGACTTAAGCATTTAATGTGCCGTATTAGCAGATGCGCGGCTTTTTATGTGGACAGTCGCGCGTCGGGCGCTTAAGCGCACACAACACGTTCTTATCCTGCGCATACGCGCTCTTTTGGAAGTTTCATCATTAAGAGAAGATGAAATTATCATTAAGTGTATAACAAAATTACATTCATAGATATATACAAGCCATAGAAATAGTCTTGTGTATATTATCAACTATATAATGTACATCTAATTGTCTTATAAAATTATTACATGACATCATGAATTTCTTTTAGTCTTCTTTTGTGCTTTCCATTTCTTAAGCAAATCAACCATGTCCATGTCTTCGTTTACTGGGTGCTCTTCAACATTTGATGTTGTTTCATTCCTTTCATGCTGAGTACGTCTAGTCTTGTACCCACATTGTGGATGCTGCTATGAGGGGCCATCGCCTAAAAAAATAAAAAATATTAAATTTATATGGCCAATTTTTAAATATCATTGAAGTAGTTCATTAATATTAAAAAAAAACTCTGCAATGTAATTATTTACCTAGTCCTCTAGTTGGCACTGTTGGAATGGATGCCGACCTGTTCACCTGATCTTTAGGTCGAGGAGGATCATCTATGACATTCTCTACCATTGAAACGTCAAAATTTATAAGAACAACATTATTAAGTATATGATTAATATATAGACATTTTACTGTCGTGGGCCTCAGGCACAAGAACATCTTGGGGCTGCACCTCACTGGGATGGGGTTGTTGGGGAGCACCATGATCTTCTGGCTGCATTTCACTATCAATGCTCTGTTTTCCAATACTAATGGTTGCATTGATAGTGTTTCTCCCCTGATTAAAACAAAGTAAGACATTAAATTATGGACGATATCAAACATTTACGTATTTTATAAGTAACGAAAGGTTAATGTGGATTGAATTTTATTTACCTTATCCCACAAATTGGATCTTGGGGTCTACCCCATGCTTTTCCTATGATCAACCACGACTTTATAAACATACTTGTAACCAAGTTGGAGGTCTTCCTCCATGGTTTTAGTTCCGAAGTCATCGCCCTGCATTGCATAAGGGTATGGCTTTTTAATTTTTTTGGTTGCAATTACCTTAAAGTTGTAAGGTGATACAAATAATATTCTTATGATGTTTGGGTACTTATGATTTGTGACTGTAACCTCAAGTAGTTGCCCTGGCCTAGATTGTGTTGGCCATGTTTGGAAATCCTTTCTTTGGTTGCCTTCAAAGTGTCAGGCAACCTATCATCAAAATTTTCAAGTATCTTATATATAACCACACTTTTATTTAGATCTAAAGAAAAATAAAGCTAGTATTGAATTAAAAAAATTGTAATTTACCTTGGTGTACCAGTTATTTCTTCTCCTGATTTTTTCAAAATCTTCTCTTTTGCATCATCAATGATCTCCTTCCACTCCCTCTCTAGAATTGAGGGAGGATGCTCATACCTAGGATTTCTTTCCAAGCTTCGTCTATAAACATCCCACGTATATTTTAAATATTCACCCACTGCAGATGTGACCGCTTTTGTATTGAACGTGTCTACACCAAAGAGGCCTTCAAGATAATCCATAAGTTCCTTTTGAGGTTGGAATTCTGGAAATTCCACCTCATGCATAAGGTTACCCCAAAAATAGACAAGGCCTTGCTCTCTATGTGCCTATAAAAAAGGTCGTTTCCTACACACACAAAAGATACGATCATTAATTTAAAATTAATAATCTAGATGATTTATGTACGAGGACAACATTAAACGATTAAAATATGAATTAAAACTACCTGGGAGTCTTGATTGTTTTAATGGAAGTCCATTATCATCGACCAAAAATGTGCACGGAAGGGTCCCCATGCTTGTCACATGTCTAGCTCCAGGAAATGCAACCATATCAACCACATCACTATGATGCTCATCTCTGCCACCATCTCTAGACTCTGATCGAGGTGTGGATGCATGTCGGTGCGTGTCATGGCTCCTATCTAAATGAGGTGTGGAAGATGGAGAAGTAAATAGTGCTCTAGCAGCTGTATGACCACCTGCATTAGGACTCTGTAGCATCTTTGTAGCACCACTACTACCAACACTGGGATGAACATGCTCCAAATATTCCTTTATAAAAAATAAAATGTTTTTTCGTGAGATAATGTAAAATTTAAAGAACAAAGTATCATAATTGAACATATGAGTGCATTAAAAAATATATATATTAAATTATGGTTATTACATTATATGTGTTAAGTTGTGACATAAGGAGATTGATCTTTTCTTTGACCTCGGGAGTTTGTTCTGGACGATCTAAAAATATAACAAGTTCCTTGTTAGCTTTAATGATCTTTTTTTTAATAAGAGCATCAGATCAATGCAAGAATAAAACTCCTCCTCATCGGCAGAATCATGATCCACATGACATGATGACTACATATAATTTCAGCAAAAACAATGTTATTTCAATAAAATTATATAAGAAAATAATAAAAACAACGCAAAATGAAAGTGGAAATTGATAATCATTTACATGTTTTGCGGTTGGCCATTTTCCATGATCATCCTGCCACATTATAATATAATTAGAACCCCCAAATATTTAAAAAATTGTTAATGATAACAAAAAACAATGTTAAAGATAATATTTACAACAATGTTAAAGATAATAAAAAAATATAATTCAATATTAGAGGTTTCTTAAAGAGGTGTTGCATAAGAACCTACACACTATTAGTTAATGTTTCTATTCGATTCAAATGGTAATCCACTAATAACTCTTCCCCGGGAGCTATCTTTTTTATTGCACACAGGACTACCCGATTCTCTTCATGTCCCTCATATATGCAATTCGGTTGTTTGTTTGTTGTCCCGGGTCGTGTGTTGTTTATAAACCCTACGATATTGCCAGAAGCTTTAGTCCTTCCATCAATATAGATAGTCACTCCTTTGTTTTTATCCTTGTTTATTAGTTGTATATAATTTGCGGCGAGTGCATATCTCCGCATACTTCGCATGTACCGGACCAGCTGCATCCAATTGTTATAATTGTAACACGGTCCGACATAGTCCATCAATTCAGTTACTGTATTTTATTTTACAATTATTCCATCCATGGAAAATATCCCCAAGCCATGTAGGGAGGATGGTGCAATGTGATATGTCCTATTGTTGACAACTAAGTCAACATCTATAGGAGGTAGTTCCTTAGGTACCCATTGTTTCACTAGATGCTTATACCTTAATGGAACATCTATGTCTCCTGTTGTTATAGAGTCTGTACTTAAGGCTTAGAAAGTATAATGTCTAGGCATCCGAAAGTGAGTAAACGATAAAGAGGGGGAAGCATCAACCTTCGGGAAAGGAATCTAAGGCTGATTTCCAGGTTGTCAATGTCTCGCTTCCAACTGTTCCTGGATGCTTATATCCCATTCAATTGTGGCCCATGAACGTTCGAGTTCTACCCGGGTGGTGGTTGTTTTAAGTATAGTGTCGAAAAGGTTTAAAGTGATGCTAGTTTGATCAAACAATCCGGGTTCAGTATTGGGTTGTCTTGTTATAGGGACACTCATAGAGGAACATGAAAAATTAAAAGAAAGTTTCAAGGTTTTTAATGCTGTCTCAATTTTGATCGTATAAAGGAGACCTTTTGATTCTAATATCAAAGATAGAATGCAAACCAAAGGCCTTTTCCCGTAACTGAGTTATCTTTTAAATAAATTGTGTATGAAATGTAAGAAAAACATTAATCTATCTATAATGTGAGGCTCCTATCAAGGGAGAATCTCACCCAGTAAACAGAAGAAGGAAACGATAAGGAGAAATCTGACGAAGCATAAAATATAGAGATCTAAATTAGTTTACAGGTCTTGTACCTGTTGATAGCCGATATAGAGGAAATACTGCAAACAATTAGAGGACTAAAATCGTTGTTCACCACAGTAGAAGTTGTACTAAATCGCAGTTAAACATTCATCAGACATATATATACGAGATGGAATTTAAGACAAGGTAACAAAGAAAATAAAACCCATAACACAATCTTGACGGAATCAAGAATCTTCGGATTGCTTTGTATTAATTTTCAAAAGGAGAAAGTCTCTATTACAATCGACCAAAAAGGTCCAGCCTTGTTTCTTTCTTCAATGTGAATATTTATACAAATTTCTATATGCTATAATCTCAATCGTTTCAGAGGTTTTTTATTACAAAATAGGAGATTAAATGTTTCAATTCTTTGTCTTTGTCCTCTTTCGTGAAGATGAGGCACCTTCCTTTCTTTTCTCTTTGAATTATAAAAATAGAATAGGTAGACACTTGTCATTATTTGATACCAGAAACCTGCCCCTTCACCTGCTCGGTGCAAGTGATGCACCTCTCCACCAACTGGGCTATCAACCTGGAAGGTTCTGCTTGATTATTTGCCTCAAAAGTGTAACAGTCATTCGCTAATTGTGGAAACTTTCCTCCTACCTGTCAGTCTTCGGTGCTGACAATACATAACTATACACTTGGTTTTATTAGCCACTTATTCACTTGGACTATATCTATCTGGGTTACCTGTGATATTTCAGCCAACTCTCTTTCCTCGTTCTCCTTGATATTGAGCAGGTGCTTGGCTATATCGATCTGGCCCAGAGTCCCAGTGCGGCTTTCACTATCGAGACCTAACAAACTCCCATCTATGAAGCTGAAAACTTCTTCACAAAATTTTCTTACCTCTTTAGCTCATTGCCTACCTTCTGAGATGTCACGCTCCCATGCCTTCAGCAAGATGTTACCTCAGGTCTTCTCTGGGATGGAAAGCCTGCAACTACTGCCCATTTCATTTTTTTCCGTGGCTATAACATCCTCTTGGAAAGCGACTCGAGCCACCCCATCTTCTCTTTCTCTCAAAGAGATGTTTTCCAGTACTTGATCAATGAGTTGGCAGTGGTTTTGAATGGTTTCCACTTTAGCAAGTAAATCTTGTTGAGCTGCCAACACTCTTTTTCAGATTTCTATGGATTGGGATTGGAATATCCCGATATCTATCACCTGACTTTCGATGAAATTTAATTCAGCATGTAACCGCCCTATCAATTCTCCTTGTTGGCTTATCTGTGATTGGTTGGTCTGGGCTATCTGTTGTGTTTTCTCGAGATCATACTTGAGCCGCTCAATTTCCTTTTGGTTGACTGCTCTAGCTTGCTCTATACCTGTGTTTATCTGATCTCTGGCAGTTACCTCTGTTGTAGCCAAATTAGCCTCCAAAGTTTTGATCAAGCGGTTTTTTCTCTTTAATTGTTCTTTTAGGGACCCGACAAAATATTGATTGGCTGTAGCAAAATCCCCCAACATCCCTGCTATCTGAGTTACAAATTCCTCTTTTTTCATGGCTCTCCCATCGGCTAGGATTTTAAATTTTTTGGCTGTCGTGCCTGCTTCCTGATAAAGCTCTTGTTTCACAACTTCCTTTCTCTTCTTATCAAAGAAAAAATCATTCGGAGGCAATTCCTCCACAGTGATGGACGTTAGTTCTTCGCCAAAAATCCATCTCGCATCTGGGATCCTCTTTTTGGACTGTAGGGGAGTGACAGAAACGATAGGACTGTCAATTTGCTTAGATGATTTCCCCGGGGTAACAACCGAGGCTGGCTTGATTGGAGGGTTGGGGATTTTGGCTTCCTATTTCGGGCCTCCGGTTTGCTTCTTCTTTTCCTGGTGTTCCTCTTGGCCAGGTCCTGAATCTTTGGAGCCCTTGGATTTCACTTTTTGTACATCTGCAGTAGGGGGGTTCTTACCCTATAAGACTGGGGGAAGGTATCTCCGCTGGTGTTCCTGAAATTTGAAGAAATCGACCATCTCCTTGGGCGGCAGGGTTTGAATCCGACTTAGGACCTTGGCATAAGATCTCACCCCTCAGAAGATGTCATCATGAGGTGAATGCTCATGTTCATACCTTTTTGGACCACAACTCGCCATGTGATTACCCACGACCTTGTGTGGGTCGTATTTCTTGAACTCAATGTGGACCAATTTAATATCCTCCAAGGTCGTTGCCTCGGATTTTGCATGTCCAAAATCTAATAAAGAATATGTATTCAAATGAATGGGGAAGGGCGGCCATACCTTCTTCAAAAATCCTTTAAGATCTTTGCTTATGCCACCAATCACGGTTTTCCTAGCGATCTCGTGACAAACCAGCCTATCTGGTATGAATAGTGGTAGAGAATACAAGGGAACAAAGGTGTTGAAAACCCTAATGTATGAAAAATTTGCCTCCACATACCAGTCATCCATGCTGCTCAAGTTGGCCGTGATGCTGTCTGAAATTCTGGGCGGTGGGTTACCGAAGATGGAGACATGCATTGGCACCATTACCCAATTGAAAATCTCGTATATGAAATATGCGGCCTTGTCCTCCCAAAGTTTTGAGTGATAGACATGGATAGGTTCAGCATCAGATGAAGTCTAGATCCATCTCATTAGAGGAAAAGGTTTCATGAAACAAACAACGTCCATGATGTATGCAGACATAAAGAATGAAGCGACCTTCCCATTCTCTCTTTGCGTCCGATATTCGGTAATCCGACTGGTTAGACTGTTTAACAATAGTTTGGCCTAGTTGAAGCAACAACCTTCAGTGACTGTATGAATCAGAGGCACCCATGGGAGGAAAAAGTGTGTGGTGTCCTCCTTCCCATACAACCTACAGGTCATCATTGCTATATATTTGAATTGCGGTTCTAAGGAAGAGATTGAATAAACTTCATTACCGTCTGACCTGAATTTTGTGGGGTGTGAAACCCAATCCTTGATCAGATCTGACAATTTTCTGTCATATTGCTCGCATTCCTTCCACTTAAAACCTTCTAGAAACTCAACATTGTATGCGAAGTTTGGTGTGGGTGACAATTGATACATCGCCTGCAAATTTTTTGGTCTAAAGGTTCCAATGGTCACCTTCTGCTCACTAATAATAGTTCTGGTCCGGATATCCACATGATCTAGTGCCCATCAGATCATATCATAATAGGGAATGAGTCGTGGCCTTGCCTTTATTTTATGCATCTCCGCTTGAACAATGATTTTGTATTTGGTGGCCAAATCGTCCTTCTCATTATCGCTGGAATCATCTGAATAGTTCATCAATTCAGATTGAAGAACCTCAGAGATGTATGACCAGGTTCTGACAGAGTCAATACTTTGGGGTGAAGTATCGAAAACAGTATCTGAGCCTTGCCCTGAACTCTTAGTAATTGTCTTGGACGCTTTTCGTGGGGCCATGATAGAGGACTCTGAATTTAGCTCTCCTGTAGTAAAATGTGGATATAGATAGAAATTAGCCTGATAAAAAAAAAACTTCTTTGCACAAGATAGAAATGAAATTTGAAACGATGAGAGAAAAACTCTATATCTCGACTATTTAAAACCCCGACGTCCTTGTGAACATAATGGTCAAATAGTTTTTAGAGAAATATTTAGCAGTAAAAGAAATATCTTTACCTATCACTTCATCTTATTTCAAATAAATGCCATAAATTGTTTACGGGTCGTGACATAAATTAGCGCAAAAACATTTAAATTTACCCCATAGATAGTGTGTGTTAATATTTGCATTAATGCGCTGATAAATTTGGCTTAGCTCTTTTAATTAGGTTTTCTTTAATCTTTAATCACCCTTTTCGACGTTCCTCGTATCGAGAGATTTCACTCATACCCTTCGAGCCCCCAAAACCCGAGATCACAATGATGCGATCTTGTTAAAAAAAAACGTGATATGGATTACATGTTTAATTAATCTGTGTTTAATTAATATCGCGACTTCGCGACTCGGGGCTATGAAGGTATAGTTTCTTGGAAAGGCGAATGCCGAGTCATGAAACCCCGATAGTGTTTAACTATGGTTTAAAGCTACTCACCCCTGACACTAACCCGGGTAACTTTTGAAACTGTCTCGCGACTTTACCTATCGGAGTTATGACGGTAAGGTTTTTGGGGAGAGCGATCGCCGAGACGCAAAACCCCGACAGCACTTGACTAGGGTTTAAGGAACTTTACTCTCGGTGTTAACCTGGGTAAGCTTTTTTTTTTTTTAAATCTTTTCGCATCTTTGCGCATCGGGTCTTGTAAACCATGTGACTTGAAACTCTCGAAGCACGATATCCCGAGGTACATAAAGTGGAAATCTTGTTTAATCAATTAAAAAGTAGTGACTTAGGAGTATAACGGACATCACTACTTGGCATGTCGGGATTACTGAAGCTTTCAGTGGGTAAAGATCACGAAGTAAAAGAAAAATTAAAGGTCAACCTTTGATTTTAAGAATTACATTTAAAACAGCTAAAAAAGGTGGCTCCAACATCTCCTATGTTCTCATCATCATAAGAGCATGATCCTCCTTCGGTAAGAAAAAATTTCATGCGTCTACAAAATTTTATTCTGACTTTTTCACCTCTGGTCCTTATTTGCTTATCATATCTACTAGATGCAGTCGCATTTCCAACCTCTATTTGTCCTAAGCTTTCCTCACTCGACGAAGAAATATCTGACAAGTACATGTTTGGTTGTACCTTCAATTGCATGTGCACGTGTTGTTAGTTAGTAGTCCATCATCATATTCATAGTTCTAAATAAAAAAATTATATCTTTAGTTTTGGATGCACAATTAGACTAGGGCGCAATTACCAATATTAGTGGTCAACCACCTAATTTAATGTGATATCCCTCTTGATTTTAGACATATTAAGGACATATTAAAAATGTGAAAACACTAAGGACATGATAAATTTATCATATGGATCTAAGAAAAAAATAGTATTAAGGTTGTTGTTTGTTGGATTTGTGCAAAATGAACCTAAAAAAAAATTCTCACTTCAACTTGAGCAATGCCATAACTTCTAGAAATGATATAGAAAAATATAAATACTATACTAGGATAACCCAACTAGGCACCCTCTACTCAAGGAAGAGGAACTACACGACACAAAATGCCTCTAATTTTTGCAAACCCCTATGTGTTTCATTGTCAACTCCCACAAGGCCATCCTAAACCCCAATACTATAGGGAAACAATAATAGTTTTGTAAGAATCAAAGAAACCTAGGGTTAAACATGGGACATAACAACATGAAACACATATCACATACATAAAGAAAACACACAAGGATAGATCCAAACCAAAAAACATGTTAACAAGGAAAACACATACTTTTCTATGTGCTAAAGACCATCTCAAAAAGAAAACACATATGGACAAATCCAATTTGAAGAACACTATCACAAGGAAAAAACATCCCTTTCTATGTGCCAAATACCAACAATTCCAACCAATCTACCAGTGTATGCAAGAGGTAGCAATGAAACTACCCACAATCCTATGGAAAAATAACCCTCCTCCATGAAATGTTTTACCACACATCGACAACCACTACAAAACACCATAATCGAGACCAAACCCAACAGAGGAATGAAAAACATGGAACAACAACCAAATTCTAGAGTGCACCGTGATCACCAAGACAACCGCAACAAAAAACCATAATTGAGACCATAACCATGAAACCCATGGGAAACATAGAGCACCCACAAAATTTTAGGCTATGCCACAATGAACACAATTCATGGCCCACTAAATTCTAAAGTACACCACGATCTATAAGAAAACCAAAACCAATCACCATATTAGAGGCCAGATATAGGAAACTCCATAGTGCACCACAACAAACAAGATAACCACAACCATATATCATAGTTGATAATACATCTAAAAAAACCATGACAAGAACACACCACCCACCAAATTCTAGGCTACACCATGATCCGGATTATTTTTGGCACGAAATGAGAGCGAAGATATAACACAGAAATATTCAGAGATATTGCAAGAGAGACAATAATATAACAAAGATATAGCGGAGATATAACAAGAGTCATAGATATACAGTAATACACGATTTCTATTAATGAAATAAATGTACAGAGACTGTAAAAGTACAGAGTGAAAGACTCGATAGAATGGTGGTAGCTTATCTCTGAGAAGAGATGTGATGGCTACTCGCATTCGCAAGAAAATGATTACAATGAGGCTCTGAAGGCCCTTTTACAATAAACGAGAATGCTAAAATTCCTAAACATCCAAAAACCTAACCCTAGGAGATGAAGCGCCAAAAGTCATGTGGGCCCCGTTTGGGTAAGTGAGTACATCAACTTCCCGGGGTCGTAACTTTTGCATACGGTCTCCATTTTAGGCATGTGATAGCTTGTTGGAAAGGTATTGTTGAGGAAATTCATTTGGGGGCTAAATGATTCCTTCAACTATCATTGAGAAACTTGATCTCAAAAAACCTTCATTTGGGCCCTCAAAATGGCCCCAGAAGTTAAAACCTGCTAAAAATAGTAAAATACCAAAATTGCCAGAAAGCCATTTTGAGCCATTTGGAAAAGGTGGGTGGCCACTGATATCCACCTAGATCAATCCTCCCTCCTTAGGAAGAAATGGTCTCCATTGCGTTGAGTTCCCGAGGGAGAGGGAAAAGCATTTGTTGAATTTGCATCTTGGTGAGCTGCTTGTCTTGCTGGAGACGTCGCGCTGCTCAGTTTGTGGAAATCTGTCACGAACCTGTTGTGGTTGAGACTGCTCAACAAGTCAATATACATGAGAGGAAGATGTGCAGAAGTAATCTTTGCACTTTTCTGCAGCCTTGTCGACCTGCTTCTGTTGGATAGAAGGTGCTTGGGGCAAGGCTGTAGTGGTTACAGTGTCCTTTTGTTCTCCTTTTGAACAAATTGTGAAGAAGCTGAATTTTGCAGTATGAGATACTACCTTGCGACACTTTTTAGGTTGAACAGTAGTTGGAACTACCTCTAGTATTCTATAGAGATGACCCCCCAAAGTAAAAATGACACTATGGGGTCGAGACTCATAAACAGCATGGTGTCTCCACATATATGGTTGGCCCAAGAGCACATCACAGACATCGAGTGGGGCAACATCACATAATACCTCATCCTTGAAGGGTTGGATGCCATATGATAATTGACACTGTTGGCTGACACGGAGATCTCGTCCTTGGTGAAGCCACCCAATGTTGTATGGCTGCGGGTGTGGTGTTGTCGACAGTCCCAACTGTTTGACGACCTCTGCTGAGATGAGGTTCTTCTAGCTTCCGCTATCAACAATAAAATGTAGCGGGGTCCCCTTCACCCACATCTATGAATGAAAAAGGTGCTCCCCTTGTTCAGGATTTGTTGGTTCTTCTAGTTGAATTGTTGTGGTCGCGACAATAGCAGTGGGGTCTGCGTCGATGATCTGTCTTTTACCATTATTTTCAGAATCAGATTTCGAATCAAGGTTTGGCTCCTTGTCTTTGATCTCAACCACCAATGACTGTTTTGAGTGACATTCATCGGTGTTGTGCCAAGGGATTTTGTGGAACTCACACCATTTTTCGGTGTCCTTCTTTGTCTTCTCGTGACCTTTCTTTTCCTGTGTCTTGGGCTGGTTTTCAGGAGACTATTTGTTCAGGCTATCTTTGTCACACTTTGGTTGTTACGGATTTGCAGACCCGAATTCTTGTTTGTTCTGGTGCTTAAATTTCTACTCAATTTTAATAGCATATCGATAAGCAACACCGAGTGATGAGATTTCTAGAAAATCCATTTCAGTTTGGATGTATCTGTGTAGAGCCCCACGGTATTTCAGAACCAAATGTTGCTCGGAGTCTTTGATACCCAGCTTGGTGTGCAAGGTATGGAAGGTATTGGTGAACTTCGAAACTGCTTGGCCCCTCTCTTGTCCCAGTGTGCTCCATCTCATGTACTGGTCCTCATAGTTGCCAACAGGGTAAAACTGTTCTTTTACCGCATCCACAAAAAAATCCCAAGTGGGATCGGCCCCATATATTCTAGACTCCTCTATGGAACTTTGCTCCCAGTAAGTTTCCCACCAATGTTTGACACGAGGGAGAGCTTTAAGGAGTGCAAACGTGATCTTTTCTTTGTCGAAAAAATTGTGAACAGATAAATAACCTTCTAGCAGATTTAACCATTTATCTAGGGCATCTGCATCTATTTGACCTTCAAATACGGGAATATCAAAATTAACCTATACCTTGAAAGGCAAGGTGCCTCCAAAGT
>JZKD02S0321174.1:200373-212495 GCA_000966675.3 Picea glauca
ATGACAGTCCCTCCTAAAGAACCTCAACAGAGTCACAAACAAGAACCTCAGAAAATGACATGGATAAGAAAGCAAGATCGGTATAGCAATGAAGAATGCACAGTCTCTCTACAAGCTAAACAAAAGAAACGTGGTTGGCATGTTGACAGTGGATGTTCAAAACACATGACAGGTGATAGAGACAAGTTTCTTACATTACGAAAGGAAAGAGATGTTGGCATGTTTACAGGCAGGTTTGCTTGTCATTGATGGCAAGATCAGAGTATGCAGCGATGGAAAAATAGGGACAACGTAAGTTCGAGAGGAGAAGCGACAGAAATCTATGGATCCCATTGAGAATTCCCAATGAACGTCAAATCTGAGCCCAAGGTCTGACCAGCGTTGGATTCAAGAGAACCTGCACATTCCTTAACAAGCAAGGTGAAGCAGGGTTATGAAATCCCGAAAGCAGGAGGACAGTTTCGGATACCGGGAGATTGAGAAGTCAAGAGTCGAGACTCTTCAACACAGGAGTCCCGAAGTCGGGAAATGCGAAACACTAAAATCCTGAAACAGGAACATCAATCGGAGTTTTAGATACTGAGAGATTGAGAATTCAAGAGTCGAGACTCTTCAACACATGAGTCCCGAAGTCGCGAAATGCAAAACGTCAAAATCCCAAAATAGGCACATCAATCAGAGTTTCGGATACCGGGAGATTGAGAAGTCAAGAGTCGAGACTCTTCAACACAGGAGTCCTGAAGTTGCGAAATGTGAAATGTTGAAATCCCGAAACAGGAACATCAATCGGATTTTCAGATACCGGGAGATTGAGAAGTCAAGATTTGATACTCTTCAACACAGGAGTCCCGAAGTCACGAAATGTGAAATGCTAAAATCCTGAAATAAGAACACCAACAAAGAGTTTCGCAGACCAGGAAATAACTCCATTTCAGAGTCCCGGATACCGAGAGTTGAAGTGTCAAAACACTTCACCACAGGAGTGTCGAATTGCCGAATCGCCGAAATGAGAAACGAAAAAATACCGGACCATTGATCTAATCCATTTCAGAGTTTCGGATACCAGGAGTTGAAGTGTCAAAACACTTCACCACAAGAGTGTCGAAATGCCAAAATGTTGAAACGCGAAATTGCAAAATGTAGTTTCGAATAAGGCTGTGGTCACATATGTGGAAGATGAAGGAAGGAGCTAGTGCAACCAAGCTCCATTTCGGGGATCGTGACTTGGAGTGTTGAGACACTTGATCACATGGATATCGAATTGCCCAATGTTGAAATGTCAAAATGGTGAAATGTCTATGTAGTTGGTAGTCACCGCCAGTGGTCATGGAAGTAGAAGGAGCTAGCATAGCTAGGCTCTAGTTCAAGGTTTGCACTATAACTGCTAGAAACCACTGATGGTGTCGACTAGATGACTCGAAGAGACTTTTGTGTGATTTCTAGAGGAGCAGAAGAGTCTCAATGAATCTTCCAGTGGGATAAAGACTGGTCATAGAGGAAATTGACAGCTAGAAGAGCGTTGAATCCTATAACTGCAAAAAAGAGGTTGAGCTCGACTATAACAGAGAAGACGAAGACTCTCAACTACAGGATAGGCAAAGGAATCTCGGCATAACACCCAGTGATGATAGATGCATGGGTTGAACTGCCAGAGAAGCTAAAGGGTTGCTATGATGATCAGGCAGAGCACTCGACATGGAAAGAGTATGCAGAAGAATGGCGAGATAGCATGCACAAGGTGCACAAAAACTATAAGTATGCAGAACAAAGAGGAGATATCTGCTATTGTGGAGATAATTTGAGGCATGTAGAAGGAGGAGCTTGCAGCAGTTGAAATACAGAGAAGAGGAATGGTGCATTGAATGGATATGGAACACAGAGCATAAAAGGCGATAGGCACACAGAAAGCGCAAGGATGGGTGCAACAAGACAGTGAGACAGTTAATAAAGGATGAGGTGCTCTTGTAGAGAAAAATAGAAGATCAGAAAGGGAAAGAAGATGTAGACAGAGAGACACTGATACAGGTGAGTAGAGCAGCATAGCAAAACAGTGATAAGCACAGCAAGCCAATGATCAATATTGTATCACTGTGATAAATATATATATATAGAAAACTTTATAATTCAGGATGGAATGGAGGTGTTAGGGAGGACTGTTGTCCTCAGAGGTTCAAGTGGGTGCTTAAATACAGGGAGTTGTAGCTTCCATCTGGTTGTAGCCAGAGAAACCAGGGTGGCAGGGAGGAGCAAGGGAGAACTGTTGTTCTCTATTGTACAGGTTGGTGCTTGTATGATAGGAAGTTGGTACTTCCATCCAGTAGGTGTTGAAACACATGGGGAGTTGGTGCTTCCTTCTAGTTGGTGCTAGAGAAACCAAGGAGTTGGTGCTTCCTTCTAGTTGATGCTAGAGAAACCAAAGAGTGGGTTCTCTCAACAAGTAGTAGCTTGCAAAACAGAGGTTGTAGCCTCATTATGAGTTGGTGCTCATATGTATGATAATGTAAAGAATGTAAATATTACTTATCATATAAAGAAGAAGTGGTTTTTACCCTTTATGGGTTTCCTCAGGAAATAACTGTCACTGTGTATCTCATATGTGTGACTGATGCTGAATGTGTTATTTCTTATTTCCTTTCATCATTGTGAATGCCATTGAGTGCCTTGTAAAGATTTTAAAACAAGCATAATTTTTTAAGCACGGTAACAACTGATTCACCCCCCCTCTCAGATGTCCAACAATTGGTATCAGAGCTGGCCCATGTTATCTAAGGGTAGATCCTAGAGCTCAAACATGTCAAGCCATGAAGGAAATTCAACCAATAAGGCCCCTCTATTCAATGGAACAAACTTTGCCTTCTGGAAAGTTAGAATGAGACCTAGATAATGGCTTTAGGTGCAGATGTCTGGGATGTGGTAGATACTGGTTATGTAAATCCAGATGTACTAGCTAATAAGAATGAAAAGCTAGAATTTAGCTTCAACGCTAAGGCTATGAATGCTATCTTGAGTGGGCTTGCAGAAGAAAAATTCATAAAAGTTATGCACCTAGGAACTACCAAAGAAATGTGGGACGAACTCATTAGTAGTTATGAAGGTAATGAGAAGGTAAAGGATGCCAAGCTTCAAACCTATAGAATACAGTTTGAACAGCTGAAGATGAAGGAATATGAAACTGTCGAAAAATACTTTCTGAGAGTAGAAGAAATGGTAAATGCAATGAAAGCACTTGGTGAAAAAATTGAGGAACCTTCTTTAGTTCAGAAAATCTTGAGATCTCTCCCAGATATGTTCAACCCGAAGGTCTCTACTATAGAAGAACTTAATGATATAAAAACCTTGGAGTTTGATCAACTTCTAGGAACATTTACTGCATATGAAATGAGAATAGTTAAATATAAACCCACCTCCAGAGAAGCATCATTCAAAGCTGACAAGAATGAGGATTCTGAGCCCGATGAAATTGAAGCAAAATTTGTGAAGAGACTGAAGAAGGGATCAGGAAAATACAAAGGTAAACTGCCTTTCAAATGTTTCAACTGTGGTAGGATAGGTCATTTTGCAAATAAATGTCCCCACAAAAGAAAGGATCAGACATATGATGACGAGGAGAAGCACAAACACAGAAATTTCTTTAAAGAGAATAACTTTAAGAAGAAAAGTCTTTGTGTAAACAATGATGATGATCCTTCAGATGATGAAGAGAATGACTCCTCTATTGAAGATAAACTAAATGACTTCATACTTATGGCCAAAGAGGATTATGATAATAATAGCACAGGAAGTGATGTTAATGAAGAAGAAGTTGTGGTTGACATGGAAGGAGAACTGATCAGTGCACTGGAAGAGATTGACAGACTAAGAATTAAGAATAGAAAGCAAAGACATTTGCTGATACAGTTCTAGAAAGACAGTAAAGAACCTGATGAATACCTTGTCCTACTAAAAGTAGAATTAGAAGAGGCACAGAAAATTGAAGACATTATGAAATGACAGTTATCAGAAAAGAAGGCAATATGTGAAGCATTAGAACAAGAAGTAGTGAAAACTAGGAAAGAGATGGAGAAGTTTCAAGCCTTGTATAATCAGAATCTGTCAAGTATCAAAGCCTCAGAAGTATTAGCCACCATTCTGAATCAGCAAAGGAATCCAAAGTTGAAAACTGGTTTGGGTTATGAAGAGGGATCAAGTAGTGGTAAGCCAAGAAACGAAGAACCCATCAAGTTTGTCAAATGTACAACCAATGAAACAACAAACCTGCAGAAACAAAGGAAGACAATCAGTTGCCTAGGACGAGTAAAGAAAAAGGTGCCAGGACTGAATCTATAGAACAAAGAAATAATGCACTCCCTGCTGAAAGACGTCATCAGCATGGAAGAAATCGATTTTCTCAAAGAAGACAACCATTTTCTAGGTACAAAGAATTTTTCTATGGCTATTGTTTCTATTGTTCTAACTTTGATCACAAAGTTGTAAATTGTTCCTTAAGACTTAGACATGAGCAATTAAGATTTCAAAGGAATAAATACTTCCCACAACAAAGAATTATAAAGTTAAGTAACAAACCTTCACAGATTGCAAATTGCCAAATTAAGATTAGGGGCATGCAACTAAGGAGGCCAAGAAATAATCAGCAGTCAATGAGTAGACAACGCTACTACAATAAGTTTGACCTATTGAACAATGAGATTGAATGCTACATCTATCATAACTATGGACATAAATCTGTTGACTGACGATTAAGGAACTATGAACCAGATTTGAATTCCCATGCTGAAAATGTCAAGTTTTGGAAGAAGAAAGAAAGTGACAAGTGTGGATTAGTGTTGTCAGCTCAAAGAAAAATGAACCCTTGTTATATAGATAGTGGATGCTCCAAACATATGACGGGAGACAAAAGGTAAGTTTCTATCTCTAAGTGAAAGCAAATCAGGAAACGTAACCTTTGGAAATGATGCTCCAAGCAAAATAAAGGGTAAAGGGATGGTGAGTTTAAATAATGGAAAAGGAAAAGCCCAAGATGTTCTACTTGTAGATGGGTTGAAACATAAACGGTTCAGTGTAAGTTGAATGTGTGACAGAGGAAGTGAAGTGGTGTTCACGTCCAAGGACTACAAGATAAAGTCTGTAAACTCAGGACAAGTGGTGGCCAAAGGCATAAGGACATAAAATAATGTATATGTGCTGAAAGAAAATAGAGAAGAATGTCATCTAAGAAAACATGATGAAATTTGGTTATGGCATAGGAGACTTGGACATATAAACTTTGACCACTTAATCAAACTCAAAAATCTCGAGGCAGTAAAAGATCTTCCAAGAATATCAAAGCCCCAAGATTCAATGTGTAAACCCTACCAAGTAGGGAAGCTAAACAGGACACAGTTTAAGTCCAAGAGCTTTACTTCAACAGAGAAACCACTCCAACTAGTTCATATGGATTTATGTGGACCATCAAGAAAGAAAGGCATAGGGAAAGAAAACTACTTCATGCTGATTGTTGATGATTACTCCAGACTTACTTGGGTTGCCTTTCTCAAGGAAAAAGCTGAAGCATTTGAGAAGTTTAAAATATTTAAGGCTTTAACTAAGACTCAAACAAGCAAGAGGTTAAAGGCAGTAAGATCAGACCGAGGAAGAGATTTTATGTCAAGAGACTTCAAGGAATTTTTTGATGAGCATGGGATCAAGAGAGAATACACAATCCCAAGAACTCCACAACAAAATGGAGTAGTTGAGAGGCAAAACAGAACAGTGCAGGAAATGGCCAGGTCAATGATGAATGAGAAGAACATTGGTCAAACCTATTGGGTAGAAGCAATACACACAGCAGTCCATGTTCTTAACAAAGCTCACCTCAGACCACAAAGTGAAAAAACATCTTATGAATTGTGGTTTGGGAGACCTGCTTCAATTAAACACTTCAAAGTGTTTGGGAGTAAATGCTACATAAAGAATAATGATGAGAACCTTGGCAAATATGATGACAGGGATGATGAAGGTATATTATTAGGGTATGCTACAAATAGTAAAGGATATAGATTCTATAATAAGAGCCTACATAAAATGGTTGACTGTATTGACGTAAAAGTTGATGAAGGAATCCCAGCAAGAGAGGTGTACAATAATGAGTCTTCTATAGAAGACACAGCTAAAGTTGAAGATGACCAAGTCCAAGAATCAGAAAATGAAGACTCTGAATCAAATGAAGACACAGATACTCAGACAGACTCAAATCAACAGACAACCTCAAATTCCTCCTCCATAATCACTCAAAAGAATCATCCTACAATCCAAATAATTGGTGAAAAAGACAAAGGTGTACAAACCAGGAGAAAGCTAATCAAAAACACCGAACAATCACATATAGCTTTCATATCCATGCTGGAACCCAAGAATTTTAATGAAAGTAGCAAAGATGACCATTGGGTTAAAGAAATGAATGATGAACTTAATCAGATTGAGAAAAACATCATGTGGGAGATGGTTCATAGACCTGAAGGTAAAAATGTCATTGGCTCCAAATGGATCTTTAAGAATAAGTTGAATGAGTAGAGACAAGTTGTCAAGAACAAAGGAAGATTGGTCTGTAAAGGGTATGCTCAGATAGAAGGACTGGATTTTGATGAAACATTTGCACCTATAGCAAGATTAGAAGTTATCAGAATGTTTCTTGCCTATTTTTGTCATAAAAGGTTTAAAGTCTATCAAATGGATGTCAAGTCAGCTTTTCTAAATGGAGATTTAAGTGAAGAAGTCTATATGGAACAACCAGAGGGTTTCGAACTGTCTGATAACCCTAACTTAGTATGAAAATTGAAGAAAGATTTATATGGGTTAAAACAAGAACCTTGAGCCTGGTATCGCATACTGGATACATATCTCAAAGACAAAGGGTTCAAGAGAGGAACAGTTGACAACAATCTGTATGTCAAAACAGAGGATAATGATATGCTCATCGTATTGGTCTATGTAGATGACATCATCTTTGGATGTAATAAGGATTCATTGGTACAATGGTTTGCTTCTGCCATGGAGTCTGAGTTTGAAATGTCTATGATAGGTGAACTACCATTTTTCCTTGGTCTGCAAATTACTCAAAGGTCTGAAGGGATGTTCATTTCTCAAGAAAAATATCTAAGAGAAATGTTGAAAAGGTTTCAAATGGAAGAATCTAAACCTGTTGGCACACCTATGGTTACATGATGCAAATTAAGTAAGGATAATGACTCACCTGATGCTGATCAAAGTTCATATAGATCAATGATAGGTAGCCTGTTGTATATCATATCATCTCGCCCAGACATAATGCATGTTGTTGGAATGCTAGGAAGATATCAGTCTGCACCTAAACAGATTCATTTGCTAGCTGTCAAAAGGATATTCAGATATTTGAAAGAAACAATGAACTATGGCCTATGGTATCCTAAGAATCAAAATTTTCAACTATCAACCTACTCAGATGCTGATTGGGCTAATTGCATTGATGAAAGGAAAAGCATCAGTGGAGGTGCATTCCTCTTAGGAGATTCTCTAGTAGCATGATTGAGTAAAAATCAAGGTTCCATTTATTTATCAACTACAGAGGCAGAGTACATTGTTGCTGCTACCTGTTGCACTCAGGTATTATGGATGATTCAGACACTTGCAGACTTGGAGGTAAAATACATTGCACCGATCCCAATCCATTGTGATAACACTAGTGCCATCAGTGTGTCCAAGAATTCTGTATTCCACTCCAAGACCAAGCATATTCCCATAAAATGTCATTTTCTGAGAGAGAAGGTCACCAATCAGATTGTTCAAGTCCATTACTTTCCAACCATAGAAAAAATTGCAGACATCTTTACTAAACCCCTAGCCAAGACACCTTTTGAATATCTCCGACAAAAGTTGGGTGTCATCCTGTCTCACATCTAAGAGAGTCCATCCTGTTAGGGGGAGTTTGTATTGGTTGAATATCTGATACCTCCTAAACATACTGTAACAGCTCAGGGGGGAGCGTGTTTTCTTTGACATTGATGTCAAAGGGGGAGAAAAGGAATGGTCCAGACCAAATGCTACAATTGGAGGTCCAAACAGATTAGCGCAGCCATTCAGGGTTTCCATCAATGCCAAAGGGGGATATTGTTGGCATGTTTACAGGCAGGTGTGCTTGTCATTGATGGAAAGATCAGAGTATGCAGCGATGGAAAAACAGGGACAACGTAAGTCCAGGAGGAGAAGCAACAGAAATCTATGGATTCCATAGAGAATTCCTGATGAACGTCAGATCTGAGCCCGAGGTATGACCGGCGTTGGATCCAAGAGAACCTGCCTGTTCCTTAACAAGCAAGATGAAGCAGGGTTACGAAATCTCGAAAGCAGGAGGAAAGTTTCAGATACCAGGAGATTGAGAAGTCAAGAGTCGAGACTCTTCAACATAGGAATCCCGAAGTCACGAAATGTGAAATGTCGAAATCTCGAAACAGGCACATCAATCAGAGTTTCGGATACCGGGAGATTGAGAAGTCAAGAGTCGAGACTCTTCAACACAGGAGTCTCAAAGTTGCGAAATGTGAAACACCGAAATCCCAAAATAGACACATCAATCAAAGTTTCATATATTGGGAGATTGAGAAGTCAGGAGTCGAGACTCTTCAACACAGGAGTCCCGAAGTCACGAAATGTGAAACGTCAAAATCCTGAAACAAGCACATCAATCGGAGTTTCAGATACCGGGAGATTGAGAAGTCAAGAGTCGAGACTCTTCAACATAGGAGTTCCAAAGTCGCGAAATGCGAAATGCTGAAATCCCAAAACAGGCACATCAATCGGAGTTTCGGATACCGAGAGATTGAGAAGTCAAGAGTCGAGACTCTTCAACACAGGAGTCCTGAAGTCGTGAAATGTGAAACGTCGAAATCCTGAAATAAGCAGACCAACAAAGAGTTTCGTAGACCGAGAAATAACTCCATTTCGAAGTCCCGGATACCAGGAGTTGAAGTGTTAAAACACTTCACCATAGGAGTGTCGAATTGTCGAATCACCAAAATGCGAAACGACAAAATACCAGAACATTGATCTGACTCTATTGCGGAGTTCCAGATACCAGGA
This sequence comes from Picea glauca, assembly GCA_000966675.3. Taxonomy (NCBI): domain Eukaryota; kingdom Viridiplantae; phylum Streptophyta; class Pinopsida; order Pinales; family Pinaceae; genus Picea; species Picea glauca. The sequence goes on from JZKD02S0321174.1 coordinate 209,464, forward strand.
GTTGAAGTGTCGAAACACTTCACCACAGGAGTGCTGAAATGCCGAAATGTCAAAACGTGAAATTGCAAAATGCAGTTTTGAATAAGGTTGTGGTCACAGCTAGTGGTCACATCTACGGAAGATGAAGGAAGGAGTTAGTGAAACCAAGCTCCATTTTGGGGATTGCAACTTGGAGTGTTGAGACACTTGATCACACGAATGTCGAATTTTCGAATGCCGAAATGCCAAAATGGTGAAATGTCTATGTATCCAGTAGTCACTGTCGGTGGTCACGGAAGTGGAAGGAGCTAGCATAGCTAGGCTCCAATTCAAGGTTTGCACTGTAACTGCTAGAAACCACTGATGGTTTCTACCAGAGGACTCGAAGATACTTCTCTGTGATTGCCAGAGGAGCAGAAGAGTCTCAATGAATCTTCCAGTGGGATGAAGACTGGTCATAGAGGCGATTGATAGCTGGAAGAGCGTTGAAGCCTGTAACTACAACAGAGAGGTTGAGCTCGACTGTAACAAAGAATACGAAGAGTCTCGACTGCAGGAGAGGTGAAGGAATCTCAGCATAACACCCAGTGATGATAGACGCATGGGTTGAACTGCCAGAGAAGCTGAAGAGTTTCTATGATGATCAGGCAGAGCACTTGACATGGAGAGAGTATCCAGAAGCATGGCGAGATAGCATGCACAAGGTGCACAAAAACTATAAGTATGTAAAACAAAGAGGAGATAGTTGTTGTTGTGGAGAGAATTTGAGATGTGTAGAATGAGGAGCTTGCAGCAGCTGAAATACAGAGAAGAGGAATGGTGCATTGAATGGATATGGCACACAAAGCATAAAAGGTGATAGGCACACAGAAAGTGCAAGGATGGGTGCAGCAAGACAATGAGATAGTGAAGAAAGGATGAGGTTCTCCTGTAGAGAAAAATAGAAGATCAGAAAGGGAAAGAAGATGCAGACAAAGAGACACTGATACAGGTGAGCAGAGAAGCATAGAAGAAAAGTGATAATCCCGGTAAGCCAATGATCAATATTGTATCACTGTGATAAATTTATATATATATATATATATATATATAGAAAACTTTATAATTCAGGGTGGAAGGGAGGTGCTAGGGAGGACTATTGTCCTCGGAGGTTCAAGTGGGTGCTTGAACATAGGGAGTTGTAGCTTCCATCTGGTTGCAGCCAGAGAAACCAGGGTGGTAGGGAGGAGCAAGGGAGAACTGTTGTTCTCTATTTTATAGGTTGGTGCCTGTATGATAGGAAGTTGGTACTTCCATCCAGTAGGTGCTGGAACACATGAGGAGTTGGTGCTTCCTTCTAGTTGGTGCTAGAGAAACCAGGAAGTTGGTGCTTCCTTCTAGTTGATGCTAGAGAAACTAGAGAGTGGGTGCTCTCAGCAAGTAGCAGCTTGAAAAATAGAGGTTGCAACCTCATTATGAGTTGGTTCTCATATGTATGATAATGTAAAGAATGTAAATATTACTTATCATATAAAGAAGAAGAGGTTTTTACCCTTTATGGGTTTCCTCAGGAAATAACTGTCACTATGTATCTCATATGTGTGACTGATGATGAATGTGCTATTGCTTATTTCCTTGCATCATTGTGAATGTCATTGAGTGCCTTGTAAAGATTTTAAAAGAAGCATAATTGTTTAAGCACGGTAACAACTAATTCACCCCCCCTCTCAGTTGTCCAACAAGAGATGGATTAGTCTCCTTTGGAAATGATGATTCATCCAAAATAATTGGAAAAGGCACAGTCTGAATTGGGAACAAGAATGAAAAGGCAGAAAATGTCTACTAGTAGAAGATATGAAATATAATCTTTTAAGTGTGAGTCATGTTGGAAGATTGGTTGTTGTCATTGATGTCAACCCTAGTCATGGGTTTTGGACCGCAAGATTGATAAAGGTATTTGGACATGAAGGAAAATGCACATGCATATACAGCACCCATGAATGGATAGTATTTATCATGTTGTTTCTGATGGTATGTGGCACGTCACATGGATCCTCACGGTTGAGGAGAAATGAATTTTTGAAGATGACAAAGTGAATTGAAGAAGGAAGTGCATGTAGGCCCTGAAAATAATTAAAGAAAATAATTACAAAATAAGAAAGTGTTAGGTCGGCCCTAATGTTAAAAGGAAGTGACATAAATGGTATAAATAAACATCATTATACATTCATTATACAAGTCAAATTTTAGAGGTGATAAGAAGAAACGAAGGCCGGATTTCAAGGGAGGATGAAGTCTTTTGGTGATGTGTTCTAAGGTATGTTATTTTCAGGTCATCTTACCATTGTTGATATAAAAATTTTTCTAGAATGATTCAGATGGTTAACTCGCTATGGTATTGAGAAGACATATCAAGGTACCTCTGGTTAAAATTTCAGCTCTTGATTCGCTATAATTATGGAGATACACTCTATGGAAGACAGGGTTTTTGACCAGTCCTGAAGCTAGTCAATAAACAGGTGTTCGGGGTAAAACAGTCATAAATTCTTCATACAGAATCCAAATGAAGTGGGACCACTTCCATTGGAAAGAGTACGGATGGTAGTTTCTTGTATGCAAGTTTTAGAATTGGATGTTAAACATTGAGCATGGGGCATGCTGTACAATTTGGGTCTTCTGAAAAGACCAGAATTGAATAAAGTCTACAATTCTTTCTATAACCCGTTTTTGGGGAGGATTCAAGGAGTGAAAAATGGAGGAGTTTCAGAGAATACATTGAGTAATATTATCTATAGGATCAGAGTACTCCAAGAATTGAAGAATTTTATAAATTGAAGAAGTCTCAAGAAGCATTATCAGGTTCTATGTGATGATTGGTTGATGGTGATGATTTAATGTAAAGTTTAATTATCTCTCATATATTATTGGGTGGAAGGAAGGGGCAAGGATGGAGAGTTCGACTCTCTCTTTATATTGGAGGATTGTATCTTCCTCTTGGAGGTTTATCCCTCCCTCTACATTTGGAAGTTGTAGCTACCTTTGGAAGTCATTACTTCCCTTGAACAAAAACTATT
>JZKD02S0321174.1:212505-234739 GCA_000966675.3 Picea glauca
AACTAGGGGGTTGGAGCCTCCTTCCAGTTGTAGCTGGAAAACAAAGGAATTTGGTGCTTCCAATGAATGTAATTCTTCAAGACATATAAGAAAAAACATTTTGTGGTTTTCTCCCAATTTGGGTTGCCACGTAAAACACTGGTGTATTGTGTATGTGTGTGATTGTTTATTTCTTACTGCTCATTATTGGATAAAAATTCTACATTGATATAACATTTGAAGAAAAATGATTATAATTACGTTATTACTAATTCACCCCCCCTCTCAGTAATCCAACAACATTTGCCTTCTATCACTGCACCCATTTCCCAGACATCCCCTACCACCTCATCCAATCACATGGATTGGATTTGAATTCACCCAAGAACATCCCACATCCAATGAGAATTATACCAATAGGACGTCCTATCATCCCCTCCAAACTTGGCCTATAGAATAGCATAACGTCTTTGAACACTTGTCTGGGTAAAGGGGGTTTCATGCACATGTTTAAATAACTTGATGATTATATGTGATTGACATTGCTATGATCCTTGTGACTTATGAGCCCATGGAGGGTGTATTTGTTGATGTTGTAGGGCCACCCTTGATGGACAGGTACAAATGAGGAGATGATTAGTTCGAACCTCCATGGGGCTAAAATCCCACCAGATGGATGTTGTGACCCCATCTAGGAGAAGAGGTAGTTCAAGGGTTTGCACAGAGAGAGAGGAGGACGTTCTACCAAGGAAAGCTTGGCAGGCCTGGACCCAGGGGGGTCTTTCCCTTTTCACCTTGATGTAGGCCTTGGAAGGCCCATGACATCACCTAGGTCATCCATGATGCCACCCAGCATTTTGGTTGCTTTGGAGATAATTGTGTGCTAAGTGGCACGTGTGGCATGATCCTGAGACCCAAGGAGGCCTAACGTTTTTCTCCAGGAGGCCAGTGTTTCCAAAAAAGGTCCTAATGTCACCTTAAAAGGGTATGACGTCACATTTACAGCTTGTTTTAGGGTTTAATTATGACATTTAATGTAAAAACTGGATATTATGTGTAACAACCCATGTCGGCCTTTTTTGACCTAATTCTAGTCATTAGTATTGTATAAATAATGTTTTAACCCTTGTATTATTCATCATCTTTCACTCACACTTGTGAGGACTGAAATTTGCACCCTACTTAGGGTTTCTTGGCTGAAATTTTGGGCGCACTTGTTGAGGAAGGCTAAATCTTGGAGTATTTTGACAAGTTTCTTGGTGGAAGTGTTCAACTAGGGTTTTTCTTGATTATTCTTGATGAATGTAAGTGATATTTCTGCAATTCTTCTTAATCAAATGGTTATAGTCTTATTTATCTTTCATTTACATTAAATATTATGAAATTTCTTGATTAAGCCCTAGGAAGACTAGCACATGTTATTGTCCTAGCTTCAAAAACCTTCACCTACTAGATCCTATCAAACGGCCATTTTTCTTGAAGCATTTTCTAAGGCCTTTCCATTGCAACACCTTGGCACCCATTGCTTCATCTTAGCCGATTTTTCTTCATCATTGAGTTGAGGGATGAAATTCTACTAAGGCCTACGGTTACCTACACCTTAGTAGCTAGTTTCCCCTAGAGTTTGATAATTGGAGCCTTGGGTTACCAACAGTCAAATCTATCAATATCTCTTGTCCTTGACTCTCATACTATCATTTTCTTCAACATTTTCTACCACATCATTGACTCCATTTTCCCTAAAGCACTAGTCTAAGTCCTCCTTTGAGTAATCGATCAAAACAACCATCAAAACCTATTCTTTGAGCTTCCTACTAACCATCTCTAACCCTAGAATAACCTAACCTACTAAAAATATTGTTGTTGTTACTAAAGTAAGCTACAACCATTAATTGTAGCATTAAGATCTTCTAAAAGCAATTGAAAAGGCTGATTTATACATTGTCTTGTTTGCTTCTAACAAATGCTAGTATTATGATTTCAATGGTTGATGATTCTTAGTCATTTTGGAAGCTATTTCAAGGTATTCAATGTGAAGTATTGCCTTATAAATATTTTTGTTATAATTTTTTGTTTACTTTGTCATTATCAGCCAATTTCTCTTATTGAGAAAGTCTATGGTTTTATGAAGTGCTAACCAACAAGTGTACCTGCATATATATATATATATATATATATATATATATATATATATATATATATATATATATATATATATATATATATATATATATATATATATATAGTTTTCTTATTTTTTTGTTATGGGCAGGTACACCTTAACATATTATCACTTCCTTGGTTATAAAACTGAGACCTTTTTATCGATGGTGACTTGTGAGAGGGGATCTTTAGCTAGCCATCTTGACCTTGCCTTTTCAAACCCCCAGGTCACCATCAACATCTCCCCTCGGCCTACCACCCTAAATAGAAAGAGACATCCTATTGAGGTGACAGTGATAAGATAGTCTCCAGTTACGCCAATTTTCTCTCCTTTAACCTTTCTTTGATCAAACTACAAATTGCGCAATAACATTTTTGCACCGTTTTCGGGGAACAGTGAGTCAATATTCCTCAAACGACACTTTTTCGGTAAGCCTTTATCCAAAGAACTCTTCTTACAAGATTACCTGACAACTCCACTAAGGGTGATTTCATTATTTCTTTGATAATTTCAATAAAATTATTTGGCGACTCCACAATCCACAAGGAGGTACACCAGCCCTCCCAAATCCTTTAGAAGAAAGCCTCCCCGAAACTCTCCTGTAGTAAAATCACTTTTCATAGGAAATCTTCCCTTAAACACAATGTCTAACATGGGAAATCAAACCTCTATTCCAAACCAAGCCAATAACCAAAGACAATGGTCATCCAACCTTTTCAATCCGCTAGACATGACAACTATACCAAGGTACCCTAGGCAAATGCCCCCTAAGTATGAAAATTGGATGCCTAAATTCACCGATAATGATGCAATCGGTGTCGAGGATCACATGGGAAATTGTTGGGCATTCTTCCAGCTTCATCCCATTAGTGATGATGTTGAATATTTGGCTATGAAATTGTTCTCTTCTACCCTCCATGATGGTGTGAGGCATTGGTACAATGGTCTTTCTGATGTAAATATTAAAACCATGGATAAGTTATAAGAATTCTTCCTCAAATGATGGAGTATCAAAGAAGACACCAATATGACACTACTAAGGTTGAATAACCTCGTGAAACAAGAGAATGAGACCATTAGAGAATTCCACAGCAAGTTTGAAACCCTGTTGCAAAAATCCATGTGAGTCATCATCCATGTCCTAGTTTTCTTTTGTTCATTTATACCAAAGCCTTTACCACTCAACTAGGGTATCTCCTCAGAGATAAAAACTCTCAAATGATCCAAGAATCCCAAGAGGTAGCCACAAGGATCGAAGACAACCCTTTATCATCCAAATTTGAACCTTCCTCAGCCCCAATAGTCTGAATGGACACTAAACCTAAGATAGTCCACAATGTTGAACCTACTTCAAACATTAGTGCTAGCCTGGAAAGGTTGCAACTGACTATAGATGGCATGGTAAAACCCAAGAACTAATAATGAATAGGATTGTAAAACTAGAAAGGACTCAACAACTGGTCCCTAGGATTCCATACAAGGGTCAATTCCAGAAAGGGAATCAAGTTTTTAGACCAAAGAGCGATCAAGAGGTTCCAAATACTTTAGCCCCTACAAATGTGGTGGATGAAAACCCTTGGTGCTTGCAATGTAGTGAGTCACACTGGGAACATGAATGTCCTTTCAACAATGGAGGCCATGACCAAGTGAACATAATGGACCATACCATAGGACCACCAAATCTTCCTTAATATTTCCCCTGAGGAACATCAAGAGCGCTTAAAGGAAGCAACTAGGAAGGCTAGGATGGAGGTGATAAATAACCTGGACCAAAACCCAACAAAACTTCCTTATCATATATTGACAATATAATGCCAAGAGATAACTCAAACCAATACAGAAAGTCCTCTCTTAAAGATGCACCACTCTCTCTCTCTCTTCTCCAACTGTAGCTTTGAAACTTGTCTCTTAAACTGAACAAGTGAAGTGTGTCTAAGTGAGGCGCTAACCTTATTATTTATACAAGTCTGGCACGTGTGAAGTGTCTCTTCACTAACAGGGCCGACTTCTCAATCTAGGTGGGTAAACCCACCTTTATTATATTCTGGGCTTCTTTAATATTATATGGGGCAGACTTCTTCTTTAGCCTTTTACAATTACATTATGACCAATCCGCAAAAGGGGATTTGGTCCTATTACAATATCCGACATGATCAATCCACAATGGGGATTGATCCTATGAATAATATATCAATAATAAGCAGAATACACTTTGCAGTTACATTATTTCAATACTCCCCCTTAACAATAAGGGTATTCTTCAACAACATTAGGTGAGAGAGAGGTTTGCATCATCAGTGGCATCAGGAGGACAATATCGTCCATATCATCTTGGAACATTGACTGGCATATCTATAAATCATCGGAAGTTTTCTTCATCAGCCGCATCGTCATTCTCAAAGGAATGCTATCATCATCTGCATCAATATGTATCAGTATAAAAATAATACCTCATCATCACAGCACAAGGCTAGCCCATCATCATAATACTACATTGGCTTTACGTCACAGCTATCAAGGCGGAAGCTCAGTGCTAGTCACATCTCATCATCTTGCTTTACGTCCAACAACTAGGTCAGAAGCAAGGAACACATCATCTTGCTTTACGTCCAACAACTAGGTCAGAAGCAAGGAACACATCATCTTTCTTTACGTCCAACAAATAGGTTAGAAGCAAGGAACACATCATCTTGCTTTACATCCAACAACTAGGTTAGAAGCAAGGAACATATCATCACAGTAGCTACTCCCCCTTTCAGGGAGGGTCCTTTCGGACTATACCAAGCTTATCTTGAAAGTGCTCAAACTTTACACGAGATAGAGGCTTGGTCAACACATCAGCAACCTGTTCATCCGTGCTAACGTACCGGAGCTTTAAGGCTCCTCTCTGCACCATGTCACGGATGTAATGATAGTGAATCTCTATGTGCTTTGACCTGTCATGGAATACAGGGTTCTTTGTCATCTTTATGCAGCTCTGGTTTTCACATAGGATCGTGGTTTCTTTCATCTCTAGGTCAAATAGACCGATCAACAAATTTTGAAGCCATATAGCTTTGCAGCTAGCATAACATGCGGCAATGTACTCTGCTTCTGTTGTGCTGAGAGCAATACTGGATTGATTCCTACTCTACCACGAGATCATGGCTAATCCCAAACTGAAACAACATCCTGAAGTGATTTTCCTATCAGAAACACTCCCTGCCCAATCTGAATCAGTATACCCACTCAATGTGAAATCATGATCTCCATCATAACTGACACCATAATCTAATGTACCCTTAAGATACCTCATCACATGTTTTTCTGCCACTAGGTGAACATGTCTGGGCTCTACCATAAAATGACTCAACATGTTCATGACAAAACATATGTTTGTTCTAGTGTTCTTCATGTACATCAGCGATCCAATAATCTACCTATATAGTGTGGCAATAATAAAATCTGACGAAGTGTCGACCAACAGCTTCAGCTTCGCTTCCATGGGTGTATTCATGGACTTGCATTCTAACATGTTGAATCTCTTCAGGATTTCAACTACATACTTCCCTTGGTTAAGGAAGATCCTCTCTGGACTCTGCCATACCTCAAGACCTAAGAAATAATGCATTAGGCCAAGGTCTTTCATCTCAAATTCTGATGTGAGTCTCTTCTTACATTCGGTGATGAGATTTTCTTCTCCAGTTAAGAATAAGTCATCCACATAAAGCAATAGTATCACTGGCTCATCATTCATAAGCTTGAAGTAGAGGTTAGAATCTACTTTACTTTTGGTAAAGCCCAGGCTCGTCAAGAAACTGTCTATATGGCCATACCAAGCTCTAGGAGCTTGCTTTAATCTGTATAAGGCTTTCTTCAATTTGCAGACATGAGACTTCCTGTTTTCAACTTCAAATCCTTGAGGTTTCTCTATGTACACTTCCTCTTCGATGACACCATTTAGAAATTCTATCTCCACATCCATCTGGTGTAACTTCTACTTCATCTTAGCTACAAGAGCTATGATGGTTCTGATCGAAGTGTATCTGGCTACAGGAGCGAATGTCTCTTCATAGTCAATGCCTTCCTTTTGAGAAAATACACGAGCGACAAATCTTGCTTTATACTTCTCGATACTTCCCTCAGCAACATGTTTTATTTTGAAGAGCCATTTTGACTATACCACATCCTTACTCTTCGGTCTGGGAACTATTTCCCATACATCGTTCTTTATTATGGATTGGTATTCTTCTGTCATGGCATCTGCCCATTCATTTTTCTAAATGGCTTCTTCAAAGCAGGTAGGCTCCTCTTCTAGGAGATCACACATCAAAGTCATATAACTGGAGAATGGCTTTGGTCTTTTCACCTTTCTTGTGGTTCCTTCGGAAACACCATATTTCTCTCCATCTTGAATAAGCTCTCTTTCCCAAGTAGGCTTTCTTTTATGGGAGAAATTCATTTGAGGAGGTTCTTGAACTTCTGTTACATCATGGTCTTCAAGAACTTCCTCGTCAGGGGAAGTTACGACTTCCCTCAATGGTTCTGCAGCTCTGGGAACCTCCCTCACTGATTCTGCAAATCTGGGGATTATGGGTTCCTCTTCATACACTTCTTCAATCTGTCATCTTCTTGATTTCTTGAGCATTGTATCTTCATCAAAGGTCACGTCCCTGCTGATCTCAATGTGGCGGTGACCTGGTATATAAATTCTGAAGGCCTTGGAGACCTCACAGTATCCCACAAATATTCCCTTCTTTCCTAAGGGTTCCAGCTTGTTTCTCTTCTCTTTCGAAATGTGTATGAATATTGGGCAGCCAAATATTTTGAGATGTCTTACCTCTGGATTCTTTCTGGTGAACATCTCTTTTGGGGTCTTGAACCCAAGTGCACTATGGAATAATCATTTCTGCACATAAACAACTACCATTGCTACTTCTTCCCATAAGCACATAGGGGGATATTGATCATGGATCATGGTCTTCACATCTTCCATAATCGTTATGTTCTTCCTTTCAGCTACACTGTTCTGTTGAGGATTATAGGGAGTAGTGAGTTCCCTCTTGATCCCAATATCTCTGCAGAAGTTCACAAACTCCTTTCAGGTGTATTATCCTCCATTGTCTGGCCTGAGTATCTTAATATTCCTTTCAGAAAGATTCTCTATCAAGGCTTTGAATTCCTTGAACTTGCTGAATACTTCATCTTTATATTTCAAAAAATATATCTAGGTCTTATGAGAATAATCATCAATGAATGATACATAGTATACATACCCACTAATGGAGGATGATGGCATTGGGCCACACACATTTGAATGAATGAGTTCTAGGAATCCTTCTGCTTTACTGTCCCTCTTTGGAAAAGGGTTCTTGATATTCTTCCCTTGCGCACATCCATTGCATATGCCTTTTTGATCAACCTTCAGTTCTGGTAAACCTGTGACAGCTTTGCATATGTATGGTATCACATTTTAGTTCATGTGAGATAATATTCTATGCTAAAGTTCTCATGAGTTTTCAATGGCATGGGTCATGGCAGTCTCTGAGTGACCCTTTAGCTTATATAAACCATTTTCTTCATTTCCAATGATGATTGATTCATTTATGGTTTCTCCTCTAGCCCACATAAGAACTTCTCCATCTATGAAGGCAACTCTGTAGCCTTTCTTGTCTAAAGCTGAAATGGATAGTAAGTTCTTCTTCAAACCTGGTACATAGAGTACGTCCTTCATCTTTATTGAATTTTCTGAATCTAGCTTGTAGTTTGATTCTCCCACTCCTTTGATGGGATATTGGTAATCATCTCCAAGTGTCACTTTCTGAGAAAAATTATTTTCTGAAATACAAGAAAGAGTGTTTCTTTTACCTGTCATGTGCTTTGATGCACCACTATCAATGAGCCATGTGTCCTCTCCAGGTGTTACCGATCCTGAGAGGGCCGAGATTAAGACATGGTCTTTGATCTACTCTCTTATCATCTTCGCAAGTGGCTCTTCATCTTCGACTATGTGGGCATGATGCCTCTTATGTTTCTTCTTGTATTCTTCTCGTCTAACTGGATAAGATTTCGCCATGTGTCCCATCTTATCACAATGATAGCATTGTATAGATGAGTAGTCTCTTTCCTTGTGTTGTCCTTTCTTCTGAAATCTCATTGGATGAGATTTTTCATGATTGAATTTGTTTGGGGGTTGAGATTCTTTGTAAGACTCTTTCTGGAAGTAGGGTTTCTTCCTTCCTCCTTTGGTGTGAGTAGCTAGGGCTTGATCATCATCCCTTGCTAGTAACGCTTCATAGTTAGCAACTCTTGTCACTTCTTGAATGCATTCTTCCCATAGACCATTGAACTTTAGTTTTTCCTTCTTGGCACAAATCATTTGGATGTATGTGTACCATGGTCTTGTGAGACCATTTAGGGTCGTCATTATGAGTTCATATTCATCTATGGTGTCTCCAATCGCTTCTAACTGTTGTTTGAATTCTAAGATCTTGGAGAAGTATTCTTCGATTGATTCTCCTTTCTACATTCTCGTATTCTTGAGCTGAGATCTAAGATTCATCTTTCGGTTTATGTTCTTTCCTTCATACAATCTAGTTAGGGAATCAAACATTTCTTTTGGAGTCTTCTTTGATGACATGTGAGGGATCAGATGATCTATGATAGAATCTGCAATGATTCTTTGAGAACTTATCATGTCCTTTTGATGCTTTGCTTTCTCTGTGGCATCTTCAGGTTCCGGCACTTCATCTTTGATGAATCTTGCTAGGTCATTCTCAGCAAGGATGAGTCCAATCCTATACTTCTAGGCACGGAATTTTTCCACTCCTTCTAGCTTTTCAACAAGCTTAGTGCTTGCAGACATCTTTTTCTTGGATCTAGAAAAATGACCAAAAAATGAAAATGCTCAAAATCAATTTTTTGATCTTACCAAGAGGTGTGCTTGGCTGAGGCGAGTAGCCTGGTGTGTCTGGATCTGAGAAAATCCAACTTTTTCCTCTCCAAACTTGCTTTGTGGATTTCTGGACTGGTGCTTCTAGTTTTTTGGTACTTCTGGTACTCTGGTACTTCTAGTACTTCTGGTACACTGGTTTTCTGATACTTCTAGTACTTCTGGTACACTGGTTTTCTGGTACTTCTAGTACATTTGTGAAACTAGGGTTTCACTTTCTGAGAGATCCACCCAATGAAAAGGTGCGTTGATGATGCCAAAGTGATCCTTGAGGGAGGGCGCACTTTTCTAGGTGGTTTTGGGGATGAAATACCTCTCCATCAAAAAGCCCTAATTTGCATGTACGGCAACAATGACGTTTTTCACTTTTCTCCTCATGAAAGATGCTCTATTCAACTTGGCTCTGATACCATGTTAATTTTTATGCCATTATTATAGTTCTTTGCATTTCAATAGATAACAACAACATAAGAACAAGATCACTGATAAATACACAATCACAAGAGACACAACATTTATCTTAGGAAACCCTCTAAGGGAAGAAAACCTAGCAAAAATTCCTTATTATAGATTGACAATACAATGCCAAGAGATCACTCAAACCAATGCATAAATTCCTCTCCTAAAGATGCGCCACTCTCTCTCTCGCTTCTCCAACTGCAGCTCTGAAACTTGTCTCTTAAACTGAACAAGTGAAGTGTGTCTAAGTGAGGCGCTAGCCTTCTTATTTATACATGTATGGCACGTGTGAAGTGTCTCTTCACTGGCAGGGCCGACTTCTCAATCTGGGTGGGTAAACCCACCTTTATTATATTCTAGGCTTCTTTAATATTATCTGGGGCCAACTTCTTCTTTAACCTTTTACAATTACATTATGACCAATCTGCAAAAGGGGATTTGGTCCTATTACAATATCCGACATGATCAATCCACAATGGGGATTGATCCTATGAATAATATATCAATAATAAGAAGAATACACTTTGCAGTTACATTATTTCAACAATGATCACTTTAGGGTCCAGTATGATGAACACCCACCTTTCTTCATGACCTTAGTGATGAATAAAAAGTTCCTTAACAACTGTATGTTGGATTCAGCGGTGGGTGCCAACATGATCTCTCTAAAGGTCATGGAAAAATTGGGCCTAAAAGTCACACGACCTTACAGGAATGTGTGTGGCTTTGAGTCTAGAGCCATACCCACACATAGGGTAATTGAGAATGTGGAAGTATTCCTTGGAAGATACCCTAAAAGAGTGATCCATATGAACATTGTAGTAGTAGATGTACCAGATGTGTGGGGGATGTTGTTGTCCAAGAAATTTGTTGCAATGTTGGGAGGCACTTTAGAGATGGAACTCACTTATATCAATGTGCCTATGAATGATGGAATGATGAGCCATATCCCGAATGTGCCAATGACTAAAATCCATGTGCGATAAATTAGTGACCGCATCAATACTGACGAAGCACATGAGCCAATCATAGAAAGTCCTCCTGAATTTTCTCCTGATGATATGTCTATTATCGCACAGTTTGTAGTTAGGATAATAGATGGATATGATGAGTCAAACTGGCATAACTTGAAACAATCCCACCCAATGTTACCTCGATAGGATGGTTCTTTTTGTTTATGGAGGTAAGGCCCAAGGGAGACATCCTCGGTGACCTGGGGTTTTGAGAAGGAAAAGGATTATAAGATAAAAGGTAAATTCCCCCCTCACAATTCACCATCGAGCAAATAGTCCGGCTAACAGCCAATAAAGAGAAGTATAACCAAAAATAGAGATACACCTGCCTGAGACAAAGCAACAAGAAACATATATATGCAAGCTTACTCACTTGGTTAGTACTTCATATAATCAATGAATATCTGATATATAAGCAATTGAATAATAAATATTGATGAAGTAAATGTTTATAAAATAGAAATGATACACAATGTTACTTCTTCAATAAATGTTAAGAAAACGTGGCATTCAATGTAACAATCAACACTTCATTCTATCAATGCCCTTTAATAACCATCCAATTGCTCACAAGCAAGACGATAGTTGCACAATGATGTTAATATAAAGAGATGACAACATCATTTAGTTAGTAGGGTTAGTCTTAGGCTAGGGTTAGAATAGTTAAGGTTTGTTCAAAGTTATTGATTGAAGTTTGATCAAGTTACTCAAGACAAAGGAGGTCTTTAGATCAGTGCCTTAGGGTTAATAGAGTCAAAAGTAGAGGACACAAAGGTTGAAGGATCAATGAAAATAATAAGAAAAAAGAAAAGAGGGTTAGACCTTGAGGTGTTTCTAAGGCAAGGCCTCAAGGATGAAACCCTAGGGGAGAGAGGCTCACTTTGGTGTAAGGTAACTAGGCCTCAGTGCTCTCTCCTCCTTCCTTAGGTCAATGGCAAAAACGGCTAGCTCAGAAAGTGGCATAAAACTAAGACAAAAGGTTCTACAGGCAATGTGTTGCTATAGCAAGGCTTTACCAACAAACCCTGGAAAATCAGCTCATCAAGGTGTAGGGGAACTAGGCCTTGATGCATCTTCTTCTTCTTAGCTCAGAAAAGTAAAACGGATAGCAATGAAGAGGGGGAATAGAGTGTAGTTAAGGCTAGGCTCTTTCTTTCATCAAATAATGGTTTAAAATCTTGACGGGGACATGAGACAAGGACCTACAATGTGTGCTTGCCACCTAGGGTTTATTCAGCAAATTTATAACAATATATGAAAGAAATGACAATACAACCATTCAATTAAGAATTTTTGCAAAAATTTACTTACATTTCACCAAGAAATAACATAGCAAACCCTAGTTGTAACACCTTCCATCAAGAGATATGCCAAAAATGTCAATAGAAATCCAAAAATGCCTTCCTTCAACAAGTGTGCCTCACAATTTCAGCCAGGAACACCAAGGCTAGCGCAAATTTCAGACCTCACTAATGATTTAGTGAGAGATGATCGTAAAATGAGAGTAAAACCCTCAATTTATATTGTACCATGACCTAATTTCACTTTTAGGTCATAAAAAGGCCGATAAGGCCAAAATACTAAAAATCATATTGTTTTACATTAAATGTTCAAAATTAAACCCTAATCAAGCTAAAGAGAGACATCATGCCCCTTTTAGGGAGATGTTAGCCCCTTCTAGGGCAAATGCAGCATCTTGGAGCAAAACATTAGCCCTCCTTAGGCTTCTCCAACCTGCCACACGTGCCAACACTGCCAAATCTACCTCCCAAGACATCCACAAGGTTGGATGACATCATGATCATATGGGTGACGTCCTGGGCCTTCCAGGGTCAATGTTCCAATGGATAGGGCACAACCCCCCTAGGTCAAGCTTTGTCAGGGTGCCTCTAGTGGGACATCCTCCTCTTCTCTGGTGCAAAGCCTCTGATCCATCTTTGCCATGTCTCTGCCCCCTGATGGGGTCTCAACATCCATCTGGTGGGCTCTTCATCCCCATGGAGGTCCTAACTGATCATCTCCCTGTTAGAATATAATGGATGTGCTTGTTTTACCATTGACAATATCACTATTGTCAACCAACCATAGGCTGAAGCTACCCTCCGAGCACCTTAACCTTGACAGAGAATCACTCCAAAAGAAAACTTTAGGCTAGATATCCAAACAAAGGGTAGCTCTCCTTTCCCCAAGGATAGCACACCAACAAGAGCTGATCAAATAGTCCAAACCCTAACCAAGAGATAGTCCAAGCCAAATGTGATCTGCTAGTTGCAGCAGCTACAATGGCAGCTCTCCTCCAAACCTGTGCACAAAACTAGGCACTACAGTGTGCACAAGTGTTGCTCTGCAATTCTGAGACTGCTTGCTAGAATGAAGACTGGCCTCTTGTATTTATAGTAATTTTGGCTAACTACCTGGGCTGAATTCTCATTCTGGGTATTTGTCTGTTTAGTATATATTATTTCTTCTGGTTGACTTCTTCTCTTAGAGGCTAATAACCTAATACAGGTTATCTTCTTGAGCCGACATGTATTCTAGGGTTATTAGCCAACTCATTAGGGTTTCTTCTGTTGATATTATGGTAGCTTCAGGAGGTATGAACCTTTATTGTGACCTATGATGAGACTAGAATATTTTGGAAGGAACTAAAGAAGTAAAGGAAACCCTAGACAAGATGTCGGCTACAGAAATATAATTAATATGAATTAATTAGTACCTAGAAGGAGAAGTCGGCCCCAGTAAGTTTTCTAGAACCACTATAAATATAGGGCGCTAGTTCTCATTATCCCATCATCTCAGTAGTTGCAGTTGCCAGTTCTGCGTAGTGCAATTACCAGTTCTGCGCAGTGCAATGGTAGTTCTTGTGCACAAGCCTCTGGAAAGGGTTGTGCCAGCTTCTGGGTGGGATTATCTAATCAAATTGGTTTCTATTCTTTCCTGGTGCATTAGCCTCTCTTGGCTATTGGATTTCTATTAGGATTCTCTTCTCTATCAAGGTCAAGGTGCTCGGAGGGTGGCTTCGGCCTATGGTTGGGTGACAATAGTGATATTGTCAATGGTAAAACAAGCACAATCTTCTATATTCTAATAGGTTATGGGTCCACACCTCCTTCATTCATTCTAAATGCTGGAAGGAAGCATAGCCGCTAGGATATTGAGCTCGTTGAGGAACTACCGCTAGGGTTACTAGCAGGAGCAGCTTCCAAGACACTGCAACTAGGGTTACTAGCAGGTGCAGTTGCAGAAACCCTAATCCTCTTGTTGAAGCACCTTGAGTGAAGGGATTGACCTAATCTCTTGACAAATCAGTGCGCCCTAGCCCAGCGCATCTCGTGGTACTCTCAAAAGGCCAAGACATGAAGTTTGAATTTATGGTCAAATCTAGGGTTTGACCAAGTCAAAGCAACCATGACTTATTCTATGAAGTCAGAGAACAAGTTAGATGGAGCCTCTAACTTCAGAGCATGGAAGACAAGGATTGACCTCATCCTTGCCAAGAATAAAGTGTTGGATATCATGAAAGGAAAGATCATGAAACTAGAGTTTGAAGAAGGAAAAGAGAAGGAACCGCAGAACATTGCAGCTATGGAGAATTTCAAAGACGTTGAAATCAATGCCATGAGTATCATAGTGGATTCTATAAAAGACCACTTGATACCCTACATCTCCCATCTTGACTCATCGAAGAAGATGTATGATGCCCTAACAAGCCTCTTCTCAGTCAGAAACATTGGACAAGTAATGAGTCTTAAGAATGAGCTCTGCGACATGAAGATGAAGGATGACGAAAGCATAACATCATACTTTGTGAAGATCTCTGAGTTAAGATATCAACTACAAGCTATTGAAGAGATTGTCTCAGAAAAGGAATTGGTAAACATAGTACCGAATGGTCTCCCCAAAACGTGGGATGCATTTGCCACAAGCATGAACACAAGGAAGGAATATCCGACATTTGAAGAACTTTGGACTTGATGTGCTCAAGAAGAATCAAGGATCAGTGCAAAAGAGAAACCCCAAAAGAAGTACGATGATCAAGCCTTCACAACAAGATTCAAGAATTTCAGGAACAAAATAAAGTTTAGTTCAAGGAGGAAGCCAAAACAAGAGAAAGATATTTCAGAAATACAATGCTTCAACTGTCGAAGGTATGGTCACTACAAGAGTCATTTTCCCAAGCTAAAGAAAAGGAAAGAGAAACATGAAGCATTAGTTGCCGAAGAAAAGGAACATACAAAGAAGACTAAGCAAGATGGAAGAGACTTCTTCTTCTAAAGGTAACAACACTCTTCTTATTTCCTGTACATATCTTGTTTGCATCGTCTTTGTACATATCTTGTATATCTATCTCTTAGAAATATTCCAAGAAGAACTATATCCATGGAAGAAAAACAAGGATTTCTATACAAGAAAGGATATCATTATAAGATAAGCCAAAATCAGAATCAATCTTGAAGAAACCTAGAAGAAGCAAAGACAGAAAGAAGTTAGTAATCAAGAGGAAATTAGAGAAAGACTTATGACGTTTTGAAGACAATAAGACGGAAGCATGGACTCTGTTAGACGGAGGGAGCCGATTATATATTGCAGAAGACAATAAGGATGCAGATGGAAAGTGTGGACTCTATCAGACGAAGGGAGCTGATTATATGCACTCATACATGAAGCAAGGATTAGGAGGGAGCTAATCCTATGATCCATTGAAGAAGATGAAGTATATATATATATATACCCATGATAGCAGTCATAAAAGACAGTACGTGTTCAGAAGAAGTCTTCTCTGAAGAAAAGCCTTAAAGTATCCCTAGTTGTCCATTCACATCCATGATCCTATGATGAAGGAAGGAGTGAAACCTTTAGGGCATGGAATCTATAAGAAACTCCATGGACCCAAGATTCAAAGAAGAACATGAAGATTCCAAGAAAAAAGAGAAGCCTGAACAACCAGTCATTAGATCGAGAATCACAAGATTACCAGCTTGATATGAAAGAAATCAAGCAGAACTGAAAGTCGTGATGAAAAACAGTGCATGGAAGGCTTATGAATGAAAGCATTACAAGATCCAGAACTAGAGTTTCTCTCAGATGGAGGGAGAAGACTATGTTGATTGCTCGTTCCGGTAAACCTTTACATGAGTCATTATATCATCTATGGGTTAGAGTTCTAAATCAAGATGAATGCAAAGAATGTTCTCCAGAGAAATTGAACAAATAATGTA
Organism: Picea glauca; assembly: GCA_000966675.3. Classification (NCBI taxonomy): domain Eukaryota; kingdom Viridiplantae; phylum Streptophyta; class Pinopsida; order Pinales; family Pinaceae; genus Picea; species Picea glauca. The sequence goes on from JZKD02S0321174.1 coordinate 228,271, forward strand.
TGAAGAGCAACCTCAAGACCTTGAGGCATACCAGGAAGAGATCCATGTACACAGATGGAAGAAAACTTGATGGAGAACCTCCAACGCACAACAGAAGCATGGTGAAGAATCTCTATAACAGAGATATTGTTACTCAGTAGATCAGATCTCATGATGACAGAAGAAGTGCCACATGGATATGTTCCAGTGTTCCAACAATGATATACTTTATTGATCAGAGTTACATGAAGCCTTCAGAGAAAACCAGTGCTTCAGACTAAGGTACATTCGAAATCAAGCATTACATTATCCATGATGAAGTCCAGAAAGGAGAAAGTGGTTCTCCAATACATATCTCCACAGATGAGCAGGTAAGTAGACATTTTGGTAAAGCTTCTATCCAAGATGAAAGAGTTTGCGTACTCAAGCTGGAGCTTGTGGAGACAACTTCCTTAGGAGGGAGCACTGAAAATATTATTGAAACATTTATCTTTGTGATTGAAAAATAGTCCAGATTGGACAGATTATTTCCTGTTCCGAAAGTGGATTGAGATTTCTAATGGACAGTGACTTCCCATTGTGGTTAACATGGGAAGTAGTCTGATTGCTTATGTATCATAGACAACGACTTCCCATTGTGGTTAACATGGGGAGTGGTCTAGGGCAGTCTCTCTTCTTGAGGGTTACTCGGAAGACTGGCCCACCTCAACGGATAACGATTTCTCATTGTGGTTAACATGAGGAATGGTCCATTTTGGAGGTTGATACAGGACAGTCTTTTCCTCTTGTGGTTAACAGAGGAAATGGTCCGGACAGTCATTCCTTAGGTTTATACATTCTCTCCAGAGTGCACTTTGATTAGTGTAGGAAGAATGGCCCAGGGTGGGGAATGGTCCAGGCTCAGCAATCAGGGACAGACATTCCTTAGGTTCCATACATTCTCTCCAGGGTGCACTTTGATTAGTGTAGGAGGAATGGCCCAGGGTGGGGAATGGTCCAGACTCAGACATTCCTTAGGGTTTATACATTTTTTTCAGGGTGCACTTTGATTAGTGTAGGAAGAATGGCCCAAGGTGAGGAATGGTCCAGGCTCAGAAATCAGAAACAATCATTCTTCCTTGTTTGAGAAGAATAGGGTAGATAGCCCATTATTGACATTCCATACAGAGGGTAGATATTCTTTCAGATCTCACAGATGTGAGTCAAATATTGGCCCAGATGATTAGTTTATATCATAACATTGTTTCTATACAGGTTGATATCAGATGGTTGTTATGAAGACTGTATGACAGTAGATGTATACTACTGTGGTAGATGTGTTCCATTGTTCATGACTATTGGAACCCTATATAATAGGGGAGTCAGTGTTCTGACTAATATCTATCTTCTACAGGCATTATGTTGTTGCTCACGATGCACAACAAAGGTGTAAAAGCAACAGAAATTTCTCAAATCACCTCAAATGTTATCACATAAGAGTTTTTGTTTTCGGTGGTTAAAGAGTAGAGTTTCATGCTATGTTAGCTACCGAAAGTGAGAGCTTTCGGTCGCTTAGAACCCATTTTTTGTGTACCTCTAGCCACCGAAAGCCTGTAGCTGGTTTAAAAATAATAAAAAAATGTCGACCCAAGGCCAAGCTCAACACCGAGAGCTGTTATTCATAATCCAGAGCCACACATCTGCATCAACAACAACACAAGGCATGTTGGGGGTTAGCATGCAACATCAGCAACACATAATCCAAAGTCCAGCATACAATTGCCAACACATATGGAGTAGGAAAGGCCAAAATTAGGCTCTCGGCCTTATGCAGGCTTATTTAAATAATTTTATTGAAATTTCCAGCAAAATGTTAGGCCCGAGGGCCAAGTGTTAGCTCGAGCTCCAGCGCTCCACGTGACGTAGACACAGCACCAAGTCAATACAATACATACAAGCGACAGTGCAATTATCCAAAGGATGTATCGGGTGCCTAAGGTGTCAAAGGAATCGCCCAGGTGTGACCAGATAGTTGAGGGAGATAGCTCGCAGGTGTCTAATATCATTGGGTCGTTGCCAACAAATGCTTACACTTGCCACCAGATGCCCGAAACTCAGATTTAACCAACATACTGAGGTTTTACGTCAAAGAGAGAGATGAGCATATTAAAATCGAGCAGGCCAATGGTAACTATGGTAGCATCGGTGATTGGAATAATGTACAGAGTCCAAGTATTAGACGTTGGAATATATATCAGTACTGTTACCATATCAACTCAAAGCCAGTACCCAAGCTCCAGCACAAAGCCATACGGAGCACCAACACACCAAGCCACGAGTCGAGAGGTAGTCTCAACGAGCCTCAAGGTCTGAAAAATCCCAGTTCATTTCTGGTCACCTCAATTGTCGCTTGGAGGAGTTGATCTGTTCGTGAAATGGGGCTTTGCAAGAGCTGATCTAAAGAGGTGGTTTTTTAGGGTTGCGTTTGGCCTCAACACTTGTACCGGAATTCAAGCTCAATTTCAGGGTAAAGAATGAGTAACAGGGAGCTTCTAACTATCCATCGGACTGAGCTTAAATTCCCGTTCGAATTGAAGAAGCATAGCTCGTGTTCTCTTCAGTTGGTAAATAACTCAGATCATTATGTGGCCTTCAAGGTGAAAACCACATCCCCAAAGAAGTATTGTGTACGACCCAACACTGGCGTTGTCCTGCCTACTTGTGATGTTATAGCTAGTATGCAATCACAGCGAGAAGCCCCTCCTGATCTGCAATGCAAAGACAAATTTCTTGTGCAGAGCGTTGTAACACCTTATGGAGTAGATCAGAAGGATATCACTCAGGATATGTTCAACAAGGAGGAAGGGAAGGTTATTGAGGAGTGCAAACTCAGGGTAGTTTATGCTCCTCCACCCCAACCTCCTTCTCCAGTTCCTGAAGGATCAGAAGAGGGTTTACCTCCAAGGGCATTGCCATCTGATAGTGGAAAACAGAATACTGGCTTGTTTGAAATGGCACCCAAAGAACTTGGTGAATTGAAGGCGAAAGTTACTGAGGCACGGACATGCTGTCGAAGTTAACAGATGAAAGGAACACAGTTGTGCATCAAACTCAACAAATACGTCAGGAATTGGAATCAATGCACCAAGGAGCTCAAAACACCCAATAGCACAAAATATGATCTTAGACAGTCTGTGGCATTGGGTAAATGAGTACCATATTGATGGTTTTTTATTTTGCAATTCTTCATCTCCAATGAGAGGGCCACATGGGGAAATTCTAAGTCGACTCCCATTAATAAATGCCATTGCCTTTGATCCCGTTCCTTCTATGATTAAAATCATTGCAGATCTATACTTGCCAAGTTTGGCATTGTGCAAGGCCATCCAATTTACACATTGGAAGAAGTGGGCAGAACTAAATGCCAGGTTCCGTGATGATGTTAGAAGATGTCTAAGGGTTGACAAAGGTCAATTAAGCAACTTTTCAACCAGGCTTTGTGGCAGTGGACGATCCCAGAACTTTGAACAAAACTTTATACTTAAGACTTCCTGCCAACACTCTGTCCTTCAATGAGCTTGTGGCGCTTTGGGAAAAGAAGATTGGCAAGACTCTAGAATAGGTCTATGTCTCCGAGGAGCAGAGGGTAGTCAGCTTTACTCTGATGTGAAATACACCACTGTCAAATGGAGACTACTCAGGAAATGATTCGATTGGTGGGATTGTCAGCTACACTGAATACATTCTTGCGCTATCAGCAACACCAAATTCATGCTTGCGCTAACTTTGTTGTTTTTGCAGGGGTTTTGACATTATCTCCATATCTTTAAAGCATATTCAGCTGTATTGGGAAGAGGCTTTAGAGGCAAACTTAAAACAGGTTGAGGAAGATATCTCTGCTTTTGCAGCAAATGATGATTGGGTCCTCACTTCACCAGTTAATGGTATCCTTATGAAGCACACATCTCAGATGCAAAGTACTGCTGGCTTGATTTGTCAAGTTAAGCTGACTAATAGTGCATTCAAATTTATTTCAGTGGTACAGGACATTGTAGAATGTTTTACCCCTTTCACAATTGTGTACTTTGGAGGAGGTATTCTGAATGGTCTTGCTCGCCTTTTTGATAGCTATATAAATACTTGCATGAGAGCTATACCCTGTCCCTCGGAAGATGAAAATAACACAGAATTTAGAGATAACTCTAATTTGATTTGTGCAGAAACAGAGGCTCAACAGCTTGCCCTTTTGGGAAATGCGCATCAGCCCTTGTTGATGAATTGATGCCACTCTCTATCTCGAAATTTTTGGGACAACAAACTGAAAACCAAGAAGGCACTGTGCAACTGATTGGAAATACATATCTAAATGGGAAGAGCGAGGATCTGTTTTGGGATGCAGATGCAATGCCCTCTTCATCTTTCCAGGCATTATTCATGAAATTGAACGAGCTTGCACAGCTTGCTGCGTTTGCATGGGAGAAAAGGAACAGGTGGTGAATCTGTTCGATATTTTGGAACAACATTAGAGCACAAGTGGCACTTTCCAGCATGGCATTCGAATTACAGTTGAGCATTAACTGGAGCAAAGCCAACAAGAAAAAGATCATCTCTAGAATCCGAGGCAGCAGTTAGAGGGAGGTGGCAGAGTATCTTTCTTTTTCCTAGGCAGAGAACCAGCAGTCAAAGGGACAAGTGGCCATTATTTCCAAGATTCGAGGGACAGGCATCAACAACCTTCCAGCAAATTTGAGACGACCAGCCAACAGTTTCCAAATTTAGTTTTTCCTTTAATTTACTGTTTTGTTTGTTTTAAGAGGTCATTTACAGGTGTCATGCAGTATTGTAACTGTTTTCTATTTTTAGAAAGCAGAGTTAAAGCTAGGATCTTTTGAAGGTGGAGACATTTTTGTATATAGGCACATGTAAAAGATGAAAGGGGGGTTCGACCTGTGAGGGTGTAATTTTCTTTGTTGGACCATGGGCTTTGCCATCCAGAAAACTTTTCTGTAATCTTTAAATGATCAATCAGTTATGGGCATGCTTTTTACAGGATTCTTGTGCGGATGTATTGGTGGCGTTTTTTTCTCTACTAAGTATTTTTCCTGTCATCTTTCCACTTGTTTTCAATTCTTATTGTCAGAAGATAATAACAGAGCAGAATTTATTGTAAAATACTCTGCATCTGATCTTGTGATAATCTTTATGTTTTTCCTCTAAAAAGCTCAGTTTATGAATTCTTAACTGCTCATTTGCTTGGCTTTTTCCTCCCCTAGTTCTTCCTCAAATCGACACCATTCAAACTTAATTCGATCCAACATTTCCACTACCTTGCCCTATGTAAGAGTTTCGTCTAGATCTGAGAATGAATCACATATTTAAGCGCAAACCCCATTTGCCCAATGGCCCTCCTTGTTGTCCCAAACCAACCATTTAAAAACCAAAACCCCAACCCCATACTTTCATTACTTTCATAGCTAGCCTAACCTCCATCCCATACAAACCAAGCTAAATTGTACAGAGAGATCCCTCTCTGAGTCTTGGAGGGCTAGATCCAAGACTCCAAGTGGTTTGAGGTTACCTCTGTGACTGCCTCCGCAGCCTTGGGCAAATTATAGAGCATTAACAGTGACTATATGTTACTGATCAAGTACTTGTTTGCTACTTGGTTTGGTAGTGTACCACTGGTTTGTAGTTATGTAATACTATGGATAGACACAGTTGTGCTCTATTTTATTCTGATTGCCTTGAAGACCATCAACAGTTTTGGAAATGATTATCAGCTAGATGGATGAGCAAAGAACAAAGATTTCCCAGATGGAAAATAGTTCAGAACATTTACTCTTCTAGGATTAGAAGATTGACTCTTGTATCACTCTATGGCGTGAGTGACTTATTCAGCATCATGTCTGATTACTCAGATGGAGTATGGTTTCGAGAGATGATGCATTTGATGACAGTGATGGTGATGTTATTTCTACCAATTGTCTCCTGACAATAGAGATATACTATTGTAGTGGATTTGTTCCACTGGTTGTGACTATGTGTCATGATTTGAGTAGTTTCATACTACCATATATAAAACACAGGTGTGTTCTATCAATTGATATTGTACCAGTTGTCATAGGAGAATATCCAGTTGGATAATAATGACGATGCTCATGATACTACCAGTTGAATGGTTTGTTTATTCTCAAGACCATACCTCCCTAGCTAGAAGGGAGTGTTGATATTATGGTAGCTTCGGGAGGTATGAACCTCTATTGTGACCTATGACGAGACTAGAATATTTCGGAAGGAAGAAAAGAAGTAAAGGAAACCCTAGACAAGATGTCGGCTGCAGAAATATAATTAATATGAATTAATTAGTACCCAGAAGGAGAAGTCGGCCCCAGTAAGTCTTGTTCGACAACACAGGTATTCCAACAGAGGACGAACACCTTCAGTAACCACTCACATAACCAGATCAAAGATCAACACACCGATGTTTTCACGTGGTAAAACCCCTATGGGG
>JZKD02S0321174.1:239985-262889 GCA_000966675.3 Picea glauca
GGATTGCCTAACTACAAATGCATACTAATGCATACTAAAGAAACACACTTTTACCTAACGACATATTAGACCAAGTAGATCTTAACTAAGTCCTAAGTGTCTAAATATCCTAACAAGTCTTCCATAACCACTATAAATACAGGGTGCTAGTTCTCACTATCTCATCATCTCAGCAATTGCAGTTGTCAGTTCTGCGTAGTGCAGTTACTAGTTCTGTGCAGTAGGGTTGATCTCTTAACTAGGAGATCCTCACAAAATATGATGTTGATCCTCACAAAGGTAGGGTTGATCCAGCACTTTATTCTTCGCAAGGATGAGGTCAATCCTTGTCTTCCACACTCTGAATTTAGAAGCTCCATCTAACTTGTTTTCTGACTTCATAGAGTAGGTCATGGATTCTTTGACCTGGTCAACCCTAGATTTGACCAAAAACTCAAACTTGGTGCCTTGGCTTGCTGAGAGTACTAGGAGATGCGCTAGGCTAGGGCACACTGATCTATCCAAAAATTAGGTCAATCCCTTCACTTAAGGTGCCTCAACGAGAGGATTAGGGTTTTTGCAACTGCACCTGCTAGTAACCCTAGTTGTAGTGCTTTGGTGACTGCTCCTGCTAGAAACCCTAGCGACAATTCTTCAACGAGATTAATATCCTTATGGCTATGTTTCCTTCCAGCGGTTCAACTAAATGAAGGAGGTGTGGGCCCATAACCTGTTAGAATATAATGGACATGCTCGTTTTACCATTGACAATATTGCTATTGTCACCTAACCATAGGTCGAAGCCACCCTCCAAGAACCTTAACCTTGATTGAGAATCACTCTGGAAGCAAACCCTAGGCTAGATAGCCAAACAAAGGGTAGTGCTCCTTTCCCCAAGGATAGCACACCAACAAGAGCTGATCAGATAGTCCAAACCCTAACCAAGAGATATTCCAAGCCAAACATGATCTGCCAGTTGTAGCAGCTACAATGTTATCTCTCCTCCAAACCTGCACACAAAACTAGGCACTACAATGCACACAAGTGTTGCTCTGCAATTCTGAGACTACCTGCCAGAATGAAGACTGGCCTCCTGTATTTATAGTAATTATGGCTAACTACCTGGGCCGACTTCTCATTCTGGGTATCTATCTGTTTATTATATATTATTTCTTCTAGCCGAATTCTTCTCTTGGAGGCTAATAACCTAATGCAAGTTATCTTCTTGAGCCAACATGTCTTCTAGGGTTATTAGCCAACTCATTAGGGTTTCTTCTTGCTTCTTAGAGTATTATATTCTCGTCAGGTTTACATGTGGAGGTAATTACCTCCCGCAACTACCATAATATCAACACTCCCCATGTGTACCCATCCAAAATGGTACTTTTCCATCGGTCATGATCCTGCACATCAACAGGTACGCCCTCCATGAGCTCATAAGTCACATGGATCATAGCAATTCCAATCACATCTCATCATCAATAATATTAAACATGTGCATAAAATCCCTAATACCTCAGTCAAAAACTCAAATACATTACACAAGCCTACAATACAAGTTTGGAGAAAATGACAGGGCGCCTTATTGGGCTAATGTCCACTAGAAGAGGTAAGTTTCTGAAAGAGACCTCATCCGAGCCATGTAAGTGGGGGATGTGGTCAAGGGATGTCCAAGCAAGTGGGTGCAGTGAGGGTAGAGGATGAAAATCTTTACCTGTGGGTTCCTTTGTAGAAGGTGAGCTGCACCTATCCTGGATGCAAATTTTTCCAAGCCCATTCATGCCTTTTATTCTTTTTATTCTTTTATTTTTTATTGGTTTTTCTTCAAGAGGCTAATCAGGGGACACTGCCCTAGCATGGTGACCAGTGGTGATAGCGTTACCCACAAGTACTTTCACAGAAATGAGAAGGTTGGCTCGTAATGAGACCCCCTTTCCTTTGGCCATGCAACCAAGAGTCACTACCCTGACGTGGTAACCAGCTGGTGGTAATGTCATACTGCTAGGCACCCATGGACCTAATAGGTTGGCTCGTGATGAGACCCCCTATCCTCTGAATAGGTCTTGTTTTATTAGTTTTACGGGTCCCTCTTGTTTCTTGCTAAGAAGCCTTTTATTTCTTTCTTGGGGATCCTTGGGTGAAGCACCTGGAGGTTTTATTCTTAGGCTTTTATCTTTTTCCAGCTTGCTTTTACCTTCTAGGCCTTCAACCCCTTCTTCCCACGAGACAAAGGTGAAAACCTGAAAATAGGTCAACCCAGTGCTCGGACAAGTGTAATGGGGTATATGAGCGGGAAGCAAGATGAAAAAGTGGTGTTATGATGGGAGCGGACGATGCCTTTTCAGATACCCCCCCCAGTGGCAAACCAAAATCTAAAGACACAGGCTTGCATCCTGTCAATACCCCCAAACATGGTCAAGTGGGAAAGTATAATATCCAAGCATTTGTTAAAAACAAAAGGAATTAAATGCACATATTCAAGGGTTTTGATGATCAAAGTGACACATACCATGATACCCGGACTCATTACCTCATGGAGCAAGAACCATCTTTGACACAAGACCAAGCCAATGGTGATGGATGTTGATGTTGCTAACAAGATAGAGGCACTGACAGGAAGAAAAGGTGGGCCCTCCAGGGCCATGCTAAAGTTGATCCGGCTCTCAGTACTCCATGTCTAGGACCTATGGGCCTCGAGACATGATCTCCTAGTTATCCCTAAAAGTGGGGGATAACATCTGGCTCCAACTCTAGGACATGTGCTCACCGTATAGCGCATGAGAACCTCAACATCTCTTGCATAACCTGTTTACCTTCTCGATCTCAATAGAAATATCAGTAAAAAATTGGGGTGGTAATGCCACCCCAACATATATATATGTAAAGCAAACTACTTACTTGTACTTACCTGTTGGCTGGATGTTGGGTGTAGTCAAACAACTAGTGAAGCCAATCCAACAACGTCCCACGATACCTGCCTTTGTGCTTCATCATGAACCAAAATAGTTATAATTCAAGCACAAAAATGACATGGGTTAGAATATATATCATATAAAGTCTAACTCATGGAGGCGGGTGGGAGGGATAAAATCATGCCACGTCAATCTCTGATGAAATTTCTCAATCCACTTCAGGAAGGGGTCATGAAAAGTCCAAGGTTCAGAATGCCAAATCAAGAGATATGCAATCTGGCTACCCAAGACGTCCTCACACTCCGAAGGGACTAGCAAGGATCTAGCAGATGACTGGCAAACTTTTAAGGGAAAGTTGAAACACCAAGAAGATAGTCTTGAACTTATAGTTTTCAACCAACCCTTGGATTCTAGGGTTTGCTTTAGAGGAGACTCAATACAAAATATATACCTCCCAACTACACCCTTAATGATACATCAAGGTAAGGTAATAAGAGGTGGCTAGAGAAAAAGGTCATGAGAATCCTTCTTTAGGCAAACAACGCTCTTACTCCTAGAAAGACTTGAGCACAAGAGTGGTAGATAGTCATCTTCATAGCATAAATCTATCTGCTCAGAGGAGTACTCATCAAATCCCTCAAGTTAAGATCGAAAATCGTCAGGCAAATGTGATACTTGGTCAACCTTGGGTGTTTGGGGAGCATCGGTAAAAATATCATCTCCTTGTTTCCATTGGTCAAGAGTGACTTGTTGTGATAATTACAAAGGAAACACTTGGAGATGGCTCTCTATGTCATAGATGGGATCCATATCATAACCAACTGCATCCCACCTATGTCTCCCAACTTGTATGAACTCATCAATGTTATCATCTATGTCATAATTGACATCATAACATGCAAGATTTGAAGCATTCAAGGATTTGCTTATCTCCTCCTCATCTAGAGAATCATCAAAAAATAGGGGAGGAGGGCAACTTACTATTTCTTCTCGTGCAAGAGCTTTGAGGACTTGGGTTCTTCCAACATGCATTATGGTCTCATTCTCAGGAACTACCCCTTCATCTTCAATTGTGCAACAAGGAAGGTCTACTTCCTTCGAGGATTCCATTTCTCCTTCATTTTCTGAATCATGGGACAAGGTGTTATTGGAATCCTGAAATGGAAAGCAACTAACCTCATCTTCCTTTTGTTGTGCAAGAGAAAAAGGCTCTTGGATGGCCTCATCAGATGAGGAGCAGAAGTTGGTACTTCATCATCTTTCTTAGGTTCTAGCTCCTCAATCATGTCTTCATTTTGCTAGTCAAAAATTTGTTCCCTTCTTTCTTGTGGATCATCAGTAAAGGTTTCAAGGGAAACTAGTTTTATCAAGCTGAGAGTGTCCATGGTACGGTCATTGATTTTGGACAAGGAGAGATTTACCTCGATTCGAATGGCCATGTTGTGAGCTTCTGTGAGTGTTTTTGGACCCTTTTTATTTAAGAGGAATCCTAAATGCCCTAGAAGTCCATTGGTATATAGATACATGAGGTACTTGCCTTCGGGATAATGGATTTTAGGAATCTGGTGTAGCAACTTCTGAAACCTTACCCTGAAAGCTCTGACAGTCTCACTCTCTTTTTTTTTTTATGCATTTGAGTCCTTTCAATAACAATTGGATGTATTTTAATTTCATGCCCCAACTCATGAGAAAGATTTCTTCTAGTTGTTCCATAGATGTGATGCTAGCGGCTGGAAGATTATCATACCATCTTCTAGCATTTCCAATGCAGAGTGGTAGAGAAGAGTTTAATCACCAAATCTTCTGCATCATCATTGATAGGGTGGTGCTGAAATAAATCCCAAAATTTTCTCATGTGATAGTCAAATCTTTCTCCATCCATGCCAGTGAATCTAGGGATCCATTTTTCATACCAGGGAGGCATTTGTCTAGGGTATATTGGGATTTTACTCATGTCTAAAGGCTTGTAGTTTCCCGGGTCCCATTGTGAAGTCATAGTTGGCTTCGTCATCAGTGGAGTCACTAGATAGTTTTCTTGAAACTATCAAAAGATAAGGGAAAACACCCTGAATGGAGTCGCCAGGTAAGCTTGTAAGATAAAGACTCTAGAAGCAAAGCTTACCGAAAAGTTTTGTCTTTGAGGAAGTTTTGACTCATTGTTCCCCGACAATAGTGCCAAAATGTTATCGCACAGTTTGTAGTTGGCATAATAGATTGATATGATGAGGAAAACTTGTGTAACTTGAACCAATCCCACCCAATGTCACCTCGATAGGATGGATCTTTCTGTTTAGGGAGGTAAGGCCCAGGGGAGATGTCCTCGATGACCTGGGGTTTTGAGAAGGCAAAGGATTATAATATAAAAGGTAAATTACCCCCTCACAAGTCACCACCGAGCAGATAGTCTGGATAAACCAATAAAGATAAGTATAAAAAAAAATAGAGATGCACTTGCCCAAGAAAAAGCAACAAGAAACATATATATGCAAGCTTACTCGCTTGGTTAGTACTTCATATAATCAATGACTATCTGATATATAAGCATTTGAATAATAAATATTGACGAAGTCAATGTTTATAAAATAGCAATGATACACAATTTTATTCTTCAATAAATGTTAAGAAAACGTGGCATTCAATGTAAGAATCAACACTTCATTCTAGCAATGCCCTTTAATAGCCATTTAATTGCTCACAAGTAGGATAATAGCTGCACAATGATGTTAATATCAAGAGATGACGACAACATTTAGTTATTAGGGTTAGTCATAGGCTAGGGTTATAATAGTTAGGGTTTGTTCAAAGTGTTTGATTGAAGTTGTGATCAAGTTACTCAAGACAAAGGAGGTCTTTAGATCAGTGCCTTAGGGTTAATGGAGTCAAAAGTAGAGGAAACAAAGGTTGAAGGATCAATGAAAATAATAAAACAAAGGACAAGAGGGTTAGACCTTGAGGTGTTGCTAAGGCAAGGCCTCAAGGATGAAACCCTAGGGAAGAGAGGCTCACTTTGGTGTAGGGGAACTAGGCCTCAGTGCTCTCTCCTCCTTCCTTAGGTCAATGGAAAAAATAGTTAGCTCAAAAAGTGGCATAAAACTAAGACAAGAGGTTCTGCAAGCAACGTGTTGTTGTACTAAGGCTTTACCAGCAAACCCTAGAAAATCGGCTCATCAAGGTGTAGGGGAAATAAACCTTGATGTGTCTTCTTCTTCTTAGCTCATAAAAGTAAAACGGCTAGAAATGAAGAGGGGGAATAGAGTGTAGCTAAGGCTAGGCCCTTTCTTTCTTCAAATAATGGCTGAAAATATTGATGGGGACATGAGACAAGGACGTACAATGTGTGTTTTTCACCTAGGGTTTATTCAACAAATTTATAACAATATATGCAATAAATGACAATACAACCATTCAATTAAGAAGTTTTGAAGAAATTTACTTATATTTCACCAAGAAATAACATAGAAAACCCTAGTTGTAACACCTTCCATCAAGAGATATGCCAAAAATGCCTGGTGCTCTTTTTAGTTGGTGTTGATAAACCTAGTAAATTGTAGTCTTCATGTAACAATATAATACAAAAGCTTATACATATATATGGTGCTCATTGTGTTCATTATGATGATGGTTCATAGTTCTTTATTATTAATTAATGGTGTTGATACATGTTTACATACAAGCATCTAATTGTGAACGCAAGTAATGAATGATAATGTTTGAAGTAGTTGCTAAATAAAGAAAGAAATAATTGTGAAAAGAGCCACACATTGATTCACCCCCTCCCCTCTCAGTGTAGTCAGTGTGTCCAACAATTGGTATCAAAGCAAGCCTTCGCTATAAGCCTTACAAGCTTGAAGAATATCCATGGACACACAAATGGATGGACATGCAGTTCCCTCTACAGATGAAGTTCCCTTCTTTGATGAGACAGATTACTCGGCATGGAGAATAAAAATGAAAGGGTATTTGAAGTCAAAAGGACCAGGTGTTTGGGACATAGATGTTGTTGGATCAGTTTCCTCGAAGAAATAATCAAAATTTGCATCCCAAAAGGAAGCAAAGAAGAACAATGCAGTGGAATTAAAACTATCTTCAATGGACTCTCAGGTTCTGTCAAAGACAACATAGGACAATGTACTTCCACCAAGGACCCATGGTTGAATCTAGAGAAGGAATATCAAGACAAAAATACAAGACACAGAAGACAATCCCATCAAGGATGTGAAGCAAAACCCAATCATCAATGAAGGTAAAGACACTCCAAAATCTTATGATTGCAATAATTCTAAATGTAATGATGTTGAATGCTCTCCTGCAAATAAAGAATAATATTTGGCTACAATAGAAGAAGTTTGTATAGAATCAGCTAACAATTATCACACAGATGAAGAAGAAGATTTGTTAAAGCTTAAAGGTAAAGTTATAGCTAGTTTAGAAGAAGTTAGCATGGAAATAGAATATAATTCAGTTGCTTTTGAGTTTCTTGAAAACATCGCTAAGGAAGCTCTAGAAAGAACCAAAGGTATACCATGGCACTAAAACAAATGCTCAAGAAACAAGAAGAAAGAGAAACAATTGAAAAGGACATATATGATCAAAGGACTCAATTAAAATAAAAAGAAGAAGAGATCAAGAGACTGAAGACTGAAATAACTAGTCAAGCAGAAAAAAAAAGGTACATGATGAGCTTAGCAAAAGCTTTGAATATCTTGAAAAAACAAGAGAAAATATCAATCTAAGAACTCAACTTTAAGAAGCCAAAAGGATAGAGTAATTGTTGAATAATCAGGTAAATGAAAATAAGAATCATGCCATAAGATGGAAGCATAAGTAGCTGATCTCAAAAGGAAAGCTGAGAAGTCAAACGTTCATGTCAAGTTCATGAACAACTCAATAATATTGGATGAAATCCTGGATAGTCAAATATCGCCAAATGATAAATCTAGTCTTGGATACAACAAGGAAGTTGCACCCTCTGAAGTTAGCACTTCTAAGAAGAATGATGTATGTCCTTCATTTTCAAAGGATGAAAGAAAAGTTGCAAGTCAAGCACCAACACAAAGAAAGAAAATCTTCAGAATATTAGAGAAAGGAATACACCAAGAAGCCAGTCCTACACCTTACACAAAATTCAGAAGAGATATACCTTCAAGGTTGACGCAAAAGCACAGGTATGAAAATGTTTTCAATGATCATTGTTTCTCATGTAATGATTATGGTCACAAAGCTTTGGATTGCAACCATTATGCAAAGAAAGATGTTGGAAGATTCAATAACATCTTAATATGTTGGAGATGTAATCTTTTCAAACACATTGTTGCACATTGTCACACCATTAGATGTTACAGTTGCAGTGGGTTTGGCACAAATCCCAAGATTTTTGGAATTCAAGGAGACAGTCAATGAGAAATGCTTCATACGATATGGCAAGAAGAGAAAATAAAAAATGGAAGAAATATAATGTTGAAAGGATGGAAGCTCATAGAACAAGTGCTAAGAAACTAGGACACTCTCAGAAGTGGATGAAGAAGACTAAATAGCTAGACATGAATGAAGGCATAAAAAATGGTTTCCATGAGGCAAGCTTAATAAAAAGTATTTTTTAAGGCATACGCGAGTTCCTGTGGGAACGGTCGTGTACATGCACGAGTTTTCTTATGTAAAGGTTGCATGCATACGTGAGATGTTTGACGTAAATTGGCATACATACACAGGTTGCAAGGGAATAGGTCGCGTACCTGAGGTAAATATTTGAAAAACAAAAGGTGTAGGGATGAATTGCAACATGTTTTGATGGTACAACACAGGTTATCAGAGATATGATGTTCCAGGTCAATAACAAAGCTACAAGTATGATCATAAGCTTGTTTGATGAATTTATGGTGATGATATATCATTGAGGTTTGGAGCATATGCTTGAGGCCTATCTTGGATGCATGGTACAAACCCTAGTGTGTGGATTGAGGTATCTTTGTTAAGGTACAGTGATGGATATGTTAAGTACTTATCAGTAAGATTATGGAACTTTGTTTATGAGGTATATCATGGGTAATGTGATACTAGATAGAGGTGCATCATCGATCTATTGAGGCATATTCTTGGTGCATGTCTAGAGGTATTATTGTTGCATTATACTTGCTATAGTGAATGGTTTTGAGGTAGATATGTTGTAGTACATGGTTGGTACATGTGTGATCTCTATTGACATATCTTGAGGTGTATTGTGAGAGGCATTTGTTGGTGATCTTGGTATATGGTTAGTACATGCTTGATGCTACATAACAAAAAGGTTTTGGCACATGGTTTGATATAAGGGTTTATGGTAGTGTGATGTATTGTTAGAAGCCTGTTTGTTGGATATCATGGTGTATGTATTTGGCATATGGTTGAGTTACATATTGGGACATATAATTGATGAGTTGGCACATGCATGAGTTATATGGTATGGTGATGTTGGTACATCTTGATGAGTCATGGCTTGATCTATAGTTGATTCATGATTGGTACATACTTAGTACATGGTTAGAGGCAATTGTTAGTAGTATTGTTTACACATGGTTTATGGATGATGTGGCATATATGACTCGGTATACTTTTAGAATCACACATTGATTGTGGTACATCTTGTTGATGTTTGTGAGTAGTCTTGGTTGATGCACATCTTGGTGATATTGTGCATATGGTTGCGAGTTGTCCTGGTGATGATCATGAGTTGTTGTGATATGCTTGGTTGATGCACATCTTGGTGATATTGTGTATATGGTTGAGAGTTTTCTTGGTGATTGATATTTATGAGTAGATCTGATTTGGTTGATGAGATTGATGAGACATGTTGTTGAGATAGGTTGTTTGGACAGGTTGTTGTGACAATGATCGGTTGATAGTGACAAAGACAGTTACAAAAATAGTTACAGATTGATGGATCATTGTATGATGCATGGATAGCTACAAGGATCATCAAAGGTGTTAAAATTAGATCTTTTATTAAGTTATTTTTAATTTACTAGACAATAATAGCACAAGTAGGATCACTGAAAGAAACATAATCACAAGGTACACAACATTTTATCCTGGGAAACCCTCATGGGGGAGAAAACCCGGAAAAAACTTCCTCAATAATAGATTGCCAATACAATGCCAAGACTAAAGACCAAAAACACTAATAATAACCAATACTGAGCAATGTGCCTCTCTCTCCTTCTTCTAATTGCAACTTCCTTCAAAACTTGCGCATTAAATGAGTGACTTGAGTGGGTGAGAGAATGAGGCACTATCCTCTCTTATTTATACTAGCTGAGGGGTGCTAGGGTTGTGTCTCTTCACCAAGCAGGGATGACTTCTTCCAATAGTGGTTAAAACCACTTTAATAAGACCTAGAGGCCGACTTCTCAAATAGCACCATATGAATATGGTTTTACCAATCCACAATAGGGGATTTGGTCATACATAAGTCTCGACATGATCAATCCACAAAAGGGTATTGATCTATAGGATAATAACTCAATTATAATTAGAATATTTTTTGCAGTTACAATATTTCAACACTCCCCCTTAACAAGAAGGGTATTCTACAATACAACATCATCGAGAGAGCAAGAGGGAAGCAACATCATCAGCATCTGGAACATTGACTGGCACATCTATAAATCATCGGGATTTTTTCTCATCATCAATATCATCATTGTTCACAGCATGGAGCTGGAATAGAATCATCGTCATTGTTCGCAGCATGGAGTTGGAATTTGAAACATAAACATCAGTTAGTATAAAACTATAACAACAACATCAACTGCACTAGGTTGATAAAACATATTCAACAACATGAGGCTGATAGAACAACATCATCAACAACACGAGGCTGGAGAAACAACATCATCAACATCATCACAAGAATAAAACAACATCATCAACACGAGGCTGAGATAACAACATCATCATCATAGGGAAAAAAAAATGAGGCAGGTGAAAACATAACATTTTGTGGTACTCTGATAGACCGTCCTTACCGGACCTTAGGGATCTGCCCAAGAATCATAGGATTCCCTAGGATATAAAATCCTAATGGATCTACCATGTGGTACTCTGACACCGTCCTTACCGGACCTTCGGGATCTTCACAGGAATCAAAATATTCCCTAGGATATAAAGCGCTAATGGAGCTACCACAACTGACCACAGCTGGCATATACATGCACAAGTACTTTGATCGACCATCCTTACCAAACCTTCAGGATCTATCCAGGGATGATGAATCCCCTAGGATATAAAATCCCAATGAAGCTACCCGTTGTTGGTCAATATACCATAGTATCATCAGAATCACTCCCCCTTTCGAGGGAGGTCTTTTCGGACTATACCAATCTTGTCTAGAAAGTATTCAAACTTTACATGAGACAGAGGCTTGGTCAACACATCTGCAACCTGCTAATTTGTGCCAACATATTGGAGCTTTGCATCTCCCCTCTGCACCATATCATGAATGTAGTGATACTGAATCTCTATGTGCTTCAACTTATCATGGAACACTAGGTTCTCTGTCATCTTTATGAAAATCTGGTTATCACATATAATCATGGTGGCTTCCATCTCCAGAACTAATAGACCTGTCAACAACTTTCGAAGCCATATGGCTTCACAACTGGCGGAACATGTTGCAATGTATTCCTCTTCTGTCATGCTAAGAGCAATACTAGATTTCTTCCTTCTCTACCATGAATTCATGGTTAACCCCAGACTGAAACAACATCATGAAGTGCTGTTTCTACTTCCAACCCAATCTGAATCAGTATAATCGACCAGTCTGAAGTCATGATCTTCAGTATAACATAGACCATATTCCAAAGTACCCTTAAGGTATCTCATCATATGCTTTGCAGCTACAAGGTGAACACGTCTGGGCTCTACCAGATAATGACTCAATGTGTTCACAACAAACATATATATGGCCTGGTATTCGTTAGATACATCAATGAACCAATAATTTGTCAATACAAAGCAGCATCAACCAATTCTGACGAAGTATCAACGAGGAGCTTCAACTTTGTTTTTATGGGTGTGTTCATGGATTTACATTCCAACATGTCAAACCTCTTTAGTATTTCAATTGCATACTTCCCTTGGTTAAGGAAGATCTTCATTGGGATCTGCCAAACTTCAAGACCTAAGAAATAATGCATTAGGCCTAGGTCTTTCATCTCAAATTCTGCAATGAGCTTCTTCTTACAATATGTGATGAGATTTTCTTCTCTAATTAATAATAAATCATCCACATACAGCAACAATATAACTGGATCATGATTCATAACCTTGAAGTAAAGGTTAGAATCATATTTACTTCTGGTAAAGCCCAAGCTCGTCAGGAAACTATCAATTTTGCAACACCAAGCTCTGGGAGCTTGATTCAATCAGTACAGAGATTTATTCAACCTGTAGACATGAGTCTTTCTATCTTCAAATTCAAACCCTTGTGGTTTTTCTATATAAACTATTTCTTCAATAACACCATTTAAGAAGGTTGTTTTCACATCCATCTGGTGTAACTTACACTTTAGTTTGGTTGCAAGAGTTATGATGGTTCTGATAGAAGTGTATCTGGCTACAGGAGAAAATGTCTCTTCATAATCAATTCCTTCCTTTTGAGAAAAGCCACAAGCTACAAATCTTACTTTATGTTTTTCAATACTTCTATTTGCAGTGTGTTTTATCTTGTATATCCATTTGGAAGATACCACATCTTTTTTCTTCAGTCTGGGAACTATTTCCCATACATAATTATTTATAATGGATTGGTATTGTTATGTCATGGCATCCACCTATTCTTTCTTCTAAATGGCTTATTCAAAGAAAGTAGGTTCCTTTTCTATAAGATTACACATCAAGGCCATATAACTGGAGAATGGCTTAGGTTTCTTGCTTTGTCTCATGGTTCCTTTTGGGGCACCATACTTCTCTCCATCTTGAATAAGTTCCCTTGCCCAAGTTGGATTTCTCTTGTGAGAGATCGTCATTTCGGGAGGTTCTTGAGATTCTATCATATCATTATCTTCTGGAATCTCATCATCGGGGGTAACGGTAACTTCTCTCACTGGTTTTGTAGCTCTGGAAGCTACAGGTTATTCTTCATATACTTCTTCAAGTTGGCATCTTCTTGATTTCTTGAGTGTTTCATCTTCATAAAAGGTTACATCTATGTTGATATCAATATGATGGTAACCTGGTATATAAATTTTGAAGGCCTTAGAGACCTCATAATATCCAACAAATATTCCCTTCTTTCCTGAAGGGTCCAACTTACTTCTCCTTTCTTTCAGAATGTGTACAAACATTGGACAGCCAAATATCTTGAGATGGCTTACTTTTGGATTCTTTCCAGAGAACATTTCTTCAGGGGTTTTGAATCCAAGTGTACTATGGGATAATATGTTTTGGACATAAACTATTTTTCTTGTTGCTTCAGCCCATAAGTGCATTGGAATATCTTGATCGTGGATCATAGTCTTCATTGCTTCCATTATTGTTCTATTCTTTCTTTCTGCTACACCATTTTGCTGAGGATTATAGGGAGTGGTGAGCTCCCTCTTAATCTCGGCATCTCTGCAAAATCTTACAAACTTTTTTGAGGTGTATTCTCCTCCATTATCTGACCTGGGTATCTTGATTTTTCTTTCGGAGAGATTTTCTATCAAGGCTTTGAATTCCTTGAATTTTCCAAATACTTCATCTTTTGATTTCAAGAAATAAACCCAAGTCTTGCGAGAATAGTCATCAATAAATGACACATAGTATACATACCCTCTAAGAGAGGTTGATGGCATTGGACCACATACATTTGAGTGGATGAGCTCCAAGATTCCTTCTTCTTTATTGTCTCTCTTTAGGAAAGGATTATTTATGTTCTTTCCTTGTGCACATCCCTTGCACACACCTTCATGATCAACCTTTAATTCTGGTAGACATGTAACTACCTTTCTTACATATGGTAAGGATTTGTAGTTGATGTGAGCTAGTATTCTATGCCAAAGTTCAAATGGACTCTCAGTGGAGTGATTCAAGGTTGCATCTGAGTGACCTTTTAACTTATACAGGCCACCTTCTTCTATTTCAATGTCAATTGCATCTTCTATGGTTTTTCCTTTAGGCCACATAAGAACTTCACCAGATACAAATGCAACCCTGGAACCTTTCTTATCTAAAGTTGAGATATAAAGTAAGTTATTTTTCAAACCTGGTACATATATTACATCCTTCATCTTCATCAGGGTCCCCGAATCATGTTTGTAGGTGGATTCTCCCACTCCTTTGATAGGGTAGTGGTAATCATCTCCAACTGTAAGTTTCTTGGGAAAGTTCTTTTTTGTAAGGCTAGAGAGAATTTCTCTATGATCTGTCATGTGCTTAGAGGCACCACTGTCTATGAGCCAAGTATTCTCTCCAGGTGTCACAGATCCTGAGAGGGAGGAAAATAGGACATAGTCTTCAATCTCTTCTTTAGTCAATTTTGTGGGTGGCTCATCATCTTCAAATGAATGGGCATGATGTATTTTGTTATTTATTTTCTTGTATTCTTCTCTTATGGCTGGAAAATTATTAGCAATATGTCCCATCTTATCACAATGATAACATTGATAACAGGAGAAATTTGTTTCTCTTCATTGACCCTTCTGAAATTTATGGAATCTCCTTGGAGGGTGAGATTCCTTATGGAAGTTGGTGAATCTCTTTGGGGAGTGATATTCCTTGTGGAGGTGGGTCTCCTTTTGGAAATGAGACCTTATCTTTCCTCCTTTAGCATGAGCATATAGGGCATGGTATTCATCCCTTAATAGTATTCCTTCTCGGTTAGTTACTCTTGCTTCTGCTTGAACACATTCTTCCCATAGACTGTCAAACTGGAGTTTCTCCTTCCTTGCACAAATGGTTTGGATGAAGGCATTCCAAGGTCTTGTGAGACCATTAAGAGTTGTCATGATGAGTTCATCTTCATCCAAATTATCTCAAATTTCTTCTAATTGTTCTTTGAAATGAGTAACCCTAGAGAAATAGTCTTGAATTGTTTCTCCTTTCTACATCTTTGTATTATTGAGTTGGATTCTCAAGTTCATCTTCCGGTTAATGTTCTTTCCTTCATACATTTTGGTTAGGGAATCAAACATCTCTTTTGGAGTATTCTTAGAAGCCACTTGAGGGATCAAGTGATCTTTAATGGAGTCTGCAATGATCCTTTTGGCCCTAACCATATCCTTCTTGTACTTTTCTTTGGTTGCATCTTCTTCGAGTTCTGGTACATTTTCCTTTATGAATTTTGCAAGGTCATTCTCTTGAAGAATGAGTGTAATCCTATACTTCCAAGCACAAGAGTTTTCCACACCTTCTAACTTTTCAACAATCTTGGTGCTTGCAGACATCTTGACTTGGAGCTGGGAAAATGACCAAAAAACGAAAGTGCTCATAAACTGATTTTGAACTTACCAGGAGATGCGTTGGGCTGAGGAGAGTAGGCTGGAGCATTCTGTTTTTAGAAAATCCAAATTTTACCCCTTGAAACTAGACCTGCGCAAATCTGGACTAGTACTTCTGGTACTAGTTCCAGTTTCCTGGTTTTATGGTACCATTCAAAACTAGGGTTTCACTTTTCGGAGGTTCTGGCCACTGAAAAGGTGCTCTCAAGCTGCCAAGTGATGCTCTATGCTAGGGTGCACTTCCCTAGGTGGTTTTTAGGCTGAAATTCCCTTCCAACAAAAATCCCTAATTTGATTGTACGACAACAGTGACATTTTTGGTTACCCCGTGAAAGGTGCTCTATTCATTCAAGCTCTAATACCATGTTAAATTTAGAGTTGCTATTAAGTTCTTTTCAATTTAATAGACAATAATAGCACAAGTAGGATCATTGAAAGAAACACAATCACAAGGTACACAACATTTTATCATGGGAAACCCTCATGGGGGAGAAAACTTAGCAAAAACTTCTTCAATAATAGATTGGCAATACAATGCCAAGACTAAAGACCAAAACCACCAAGAATAACCAAGACTGAGCAATGCGCCTCTCTCTCCTTCTAACCGCAGCTTCCTTTAAAACTTGCGTACTAGATGAGTGACTTGAGTGAGTGAGACAATGAGGCACTATCCTCTCTTATTTATACTAGTTGAGGGGTGCTAGGGTTGTGTCTCTTCACCAAGCAGGGTCAACTTCTTCCAATAGTGGTTAAAACCACTTTAATAAGACCTAGAGGCCGACTTCTCAAATAGCACCATATGTATAAGGTTTGACCAATCAACAATACGGGATTTGGTCATACATAAGTCCCAACATGATCAGTCCACAAAAGGGTATTGATCTATAAGATAATAACTCAATTATAATTAGAATATTCTTCGCAGTTACAATATTTCAACAAAAGGAATCATAGATCATGGTATTCTTGATGCAGTATTATTGAGCAGTTTATCAGTGTTCTGGTAGAGCAGTTGCATCTGCAATAGAAGCAGATTACAGTGGTAGCATATTGTTCATAGTGATTACATGAAATATTGAAGAGAATAAAGGGGGAGACATACCCACAGGGGGATTTATTATTTTTCCCTTGATTGGTTACCGTAGGTACAATGTCAGGAGGAGACATATCGACAAGAGGAGTTAACCTTTGGTCAAAGAGAGAGTAATCAAAGGCATGATGACATGGAGAGTAGCCAAAAAGATAGTGCAGATAGCGGGAGAAGCCTTAAGGAGAGTTCAATAAGTGGGAGCAGCCCCAAGGAGAGATACCCTTTGCCACTAATGTTAAAGGAGGAGAGATAGAAACATTGATGAGGAGTATGAGCATGAGTGTTATCATGACTAAGTGTTTCCATCAATGCCAAAGGCAGAGATATTGATGTCAACCCTTGAGTATGTCTGGTAGCACATTCCGGTAGATCCATAGGTATGGGTAAGGAACCCAAGTTTGCTTGAGGAATAATGTAATGAAGATTAGTGAATTTGAAGGTGAGACTATTCTAGATGGATAGTACATGTCGTGTCATTTCTAGTGATATGTGGTAGGTCATGTAGTTTCTCACAGTTAAGGAGACATGTCTTAGTGAAGTTGGAGAACCCTCATGAGTTATTTAGAAGCCCCTAGAAGGTCAAATAAGTCAATTTAATCTAGAATCTCCTAGAAGAAGTTTACTATTCGAAGTGGTTGTAACTAGGAGTTAATCATGACTCAAGTTGTTGTAGAAAGAAAATAATTAAAAATAAATTAGTTGCAACTAGAAGTGGTGAGTTTACTATTTGTAGATAAAGTGGTTGTAAGTGGACAAAGTAGTTAGAAGTGGGTTAGTCATAAAAGAAGGAAGTTGAGTAAAACAGTTAGAAGATAACCCCTAGAGGAAGCTACTTGAAGAGTATAAATAAGAGAGCAATGGTCTCTTATTAGAAGGAATTGATCACATTGAATATCTATTATTTTGTGAAAGGTTTATTGCAAGTACTCATTGATACATATGAAGTTACGCAAGTCTAAGATAGCAAAGAAGGGTTGACAGCGAAAATCTCAGAGTTTCAAAAAAAACCCTAGTTTTCTGAAGTTATACACGAGTTGTAGAAGGCTAGGTCACGTACATACACGGGCCACAGAAGGCCAGGTCACATACATCTGCGAGAAGTAGAAGGACATGTCATGTACATTTGAAAAGGTCATGAAAACTTAAGTAGATGTTGGTTCCAGGTCCCGAGAGTATGAAAGCATTTTCCTAGGTAAGAATTCTATAGGTTCAGGTCAACTACAAAAGTTTTGGTATGGTTACATGTTTTTTTTTAGATTTGCTTATGATATAGTGAATGCTTAAGGCATTATTGATATGGTTGGTCTTGTACTTGGATATGGTATATGTTGGTTGGTTGGTTGAGTGAGCAACACTCTTATATATGGTACAATATTGGCATACATGTAATTAGTTGAGGGATATCTATGTTGTATTATGTATGCATGAGGGACATGCATAGGTTGTTGCAGATGCTTCATTGATGACATGATACAGATGTGCATATGAGTGATGATATGGTATACAATGATAGGTTATAGGCTGATGTGACAGAGGCAACATAGGTCTAAAGGGCCAAAAGTTTTGGAGTTCCAGAAAACTAAAAACCCTAGTTTTCTAAGGTTATACGCAGGATGACAGAGGACAGGTCACGTACATACACAGCCTACAAGAAGACATCTAGCGTACATATGCATGATGCAGTATATACAAGTCATAGATCTACTATTCACTTGGACAAATTGTTTTATGTCTATAAGTTAGGTCTTGTACTTAAGGGTTGGAATCCTCACAACTCAGTTGGTGTTGAGATCTACAAGTTGGGTCTTGTATTTGAGATTTGGTACTCTCTTGGAGTTGGTTCTATTTTCAGTTGGTGTTGATAAACCCCAGAGATTGTATTCTTCATGTAACAACATAATACAAAAGCTTACACATATATCTTGTGCTCATTGTGTTCATTGCGATGATGGTTCATAGTTATTTATTATTGATGAATGTTGTTGATAAATGTTTACATACAAGCAACTAATTGTGAATGCAAGTAATGAATGATAATGTTTGAAGTAGTTGCTAACTAAAGAAATGAATAATTGTGAAAAGAGCCACACACTAATTCACCCCCCCCTCTCAATGTGGTCGGTGTGTCCAACAATTGGTATCATAGCAGGCCTTCACTATAAGCCTTACAAGCTTGAAGGAGATCCATGGACACACAAATGGATGGACATGTAGTGCCCTCTACAAATGATGTTCACTTCTTTGATGAGACAAATTACTCAGCATGGAGAATAAAAATGAAAGGGTATTTGAAGTCAAAAGGAGCAGGGGTTTGGAACATAGTTGTTGTTGGATTAGTTTCCTCAAAGAAACAATCGAAATTTGTAGCCCAAATTGAAGCAAAGAAGAAAAATGCAGTGGCATTCAAGACTATCTTCAATGGACTCTCAGGTTATGTCAAAGAAAGCATAGGAGATTGTACTTCCACCAAGGACCTATGGCTAAATCTAGAGAAGGTATATCAAGACAAAATACAAGACCCAAAAGACAATCACATCAAGGACGTGAAGCAAATCTCCGTCATCAATGAAGGAAAGAGCCTCCAAAATATTTTGATTGCAATAATTCTAAACGTAGTGATGTTGAATGCTCCCATGCAAATAAAGAAGAATATTTGGATACAATAGAAGAAGTTTGTGTAGAATTAACTAACAGTTATCACATAGATGAAGAAGAAGATTTGTTAAACATTAAAGGTAAAGTTACAACTGGTTTAGAAGAAGTTAGCATAGAAATAGAATATAATTTAGTTTCTTTTGAGTTTCTTTAAAAAAACACTAAGGAAGTTCTAGAAAAGTACCAAAGGTATACCATGGCACTAAAACAAATTCTCAAGAAACAAGAAGAAAGAGAAACAACTAAAAAGGTCATATATGAGCAATGGAATTAGAAGAAAAAGAAGAAGATATCAAGAGACTGAAGACTGAAATAAATAGTCAAGAAGAACAAAAGAAGAAGGTAGATGATGAGCTTAGCAAAATATTTGAAGATATTGAAAAATCAAGAGAAATAAATATCAATCTAAGAACTCAACTTGAAGAAGCCAAAAGGATAGAGGAACTCTTGAAGAATCGGGTAAATGAAAAAGAAGAATCATGCCATAAGCTGGAAGGCGAAGTAGTTGATATCATAAGGAAAGCCGATAAGTCAAACTCTCATGTCAAGTTCATGAACAACTCAATACTCTTGGATGAAATCCTGGATAGTCAAAGATCACCAAATGATAAATCTGGTCTTGGATACAACAAGTAAGTTTCACACTCTAAAGTTGGAACTTCTAGGAAGCATGATGTAGGTCCTTAATTTTCAAAGGGTGAAAGTAAAGATGCAAGTCAAGCATCAACACAAAGCAAGAAAATATTCAGAAGATCAAAGCAAGGAAGACACCAAGAATTTGGTCCTACACCTCAAAGCAAATTTAGAAGAGAGATACGTTCAAGGTTGACACAAAATCCCAGGTATGAAAATGTTTTCAATGGTCATTGTTTCTCATGTAATGATTATGGTCACAAAGCTTTGGATTGTATACATTATGCAAGGAAATATGTTGGAAGATTCAATCACATCTTAAGATGTTGGATATTTAATCTTGTTGGACACATTGTTGTACATTGTCACACCATGAGATGTTACAGTTGCAGTGGGTTTGGCCACAAATCCCAGTATTCTTGGAATTCAAGGAGACAGTCAATGAGAAATGCTTCATATGATATGGAAAGAAGAGAAAATAAAACATGGAAGAGAT
Source organism: Picea glauca (assembly GCA_000966675.3). Lineage (NCBI taxonomy): Eukaryota > Viridiplantae > Streptophyta > Pinopsida > Pinales > Pinaceae > Picea > Picea glauca. The sequence goes on from JZKD02S0321174.1 coordinate 260,203, forward strand.
ATAATGTTGAAAGGATGGAAGCTCATAGAACAAGTGCTGAGAAACTAGGACACTCTCATAAGTGGATGAAGAAGACTGAACTGCTAGAAATGAATGAAGGCATAAAGAATGGTTTCCATGAGGCAAGCTTAATGAAAAGTATTTTCTGAGGCATATGCGGGTTCCTATGGGAAAATTTGCATACATATGCGATATTTCTTATGTAAAGGTCGTGTACATATGTGAGATGTCTAAGGTAAAGTCACATACATACGCAGGTTACAGGAGGACAGGTCACGTACCCGAGGTAAAGATTTGAAAAAAAAGGTGTACGGATGAGTTGCAGCATGGTTTGATGGTAACACATAGGTTATTAGAGGTATGATGTTCCAAGTCAGTAACAAAGCTACAAGTATGAACATAAGTTTGTTTGATGAATGTATGGTGATGATACATGGTTTAGTTTTGGAGCATATGCTTGAGGCCTATCTTGGATGCAAGGTACAAACCCTACTGTGTGGATTGAGGCACATTTGTTAAGATATAGTGATGGTTAAGTTAAGTACTTATCAGTAATATTATGGAACTTTGTTTATGAGGTATATCATGGGTAATGTGATACTGGATAGAGGTACATCATTGATCTATTGAGGCATATTCTTCATACATGTATAGAGGTATTATTGTTGCATTATAGTTGTTGTAGTGAATGGTTTTGAGGCAGATATCTTTTAGTACATGGCCGATACATGTGTGAGCTATATTGAAATATCTTGAGGTGTATTGTGAGAGGAATTTGTTTGTGATATTGGTATATGGTTAGTACATGCTTTATGCTACATAACAGAGAGGTTTTGGTAGATGGTTTGATATAAGGGTTTATGGTAGTGTGATGTATTGTTAGAGTCCTATTTGTTGGATATCTTGGTGTATGTATTTGGCACATGGTTGAGTCACATATTGGGACATATAGTTGATGAGTTGTCACATACATGAGGTGTATGGTATGGTGATGTTGGTACATCTTGATGAGTCATAGCTTGATATATAGTTGATGCATGGTTTGTACATACTTAGTGCATGGTTGGAGGCACTTGTTAGTAGTATTTTTGACACATGGTTTATGGATGATGTGGCATATATGACTTGGTATACTTTTAGAAGAACATCTTGATTGTGGTACATCTTGTTGATGTTTGTGAGTAGTCTTGGTTGATGCACATCTTGGTGATATTGTGCATATGGTTGAGAGTTGTCTTGGTGATGATTATGAGTTGTTGTGATATGCTTGGTTGATGCACATCTTGGTGATATTGTGCATATAGTTGAGAGTTGTCTTAGTGATTGATCTTTGTGAGTAGATCTTATTTGGTTGATGAGATTGATGACACAGGTTGTTGAGATAGGTTTTTTGGATAGGTTGTTGTGATAGTGATCGGTTAATAGTGACAGAGACAGTTACAATAGCAATTACATATTGATGGATGATTATATGACGCATGGATAGGTCCAAGGATCGTCAAAGGAATCATAGATCACGGTATTCTTGATGTATTATTTTTTATAAATTGATCATTGTTCTGGTAGAGAAGCAACATTTGCAGCAAAATCAGATAAAAATGGTAGCATATTTTTCACAATGATTACATGGCATCTTGCAGAGAAGAAAGGGGGACACATACCCACAGGGGGGGTTATTATTTTTCCCTTGATTGTTTACAGTAGGTACAATTTTAGGAGGAGACATATCAACAAGATGAGTTAACCTTTGGTCAAAGAGAGAGTAATCAGAGGCATGAAGACAGGGGGAGAAACCCAAAAGACAGTGCATACAGAGGGAGTAGCCTCAAGGAGAGTTCGGTAATGGGGAGCAGCCCCAAGGAGAGATACCCTTTGCCATTGATGTCAAAGGGGGAGAGATAGAAACATTGATGAGAAGTATGAGCATGATTGTTATCATGACTAAGTTTTTCCATAAATTTTGGTGTTGTTATCAATGCCAAAGGGGGAGATTGTTAGACAATTGGTTTGGATTGATGGATAGTTGGATAGTTAGTTTTCATTAAAGTCAACCCTTGTAGAGTGATATCTTATATTGATGTCAACCCTTAGAGATTGATGTCAACCCTTGAGTATGTCCCGTAGCATATTTCGGTAGCTCCAGAGGTATGGGTAAGGAACCCAAGTTTGGTTGAGGAATAATGTAATGAGGATCAGTGAATTTGCAAGTGAGACTATTCTATATGGATAGTATATGTTGTGTCGTTTCCAGTGATATGTGGTATGTCATGTAGTTCCTCACGGTTAAGGAGATATGGCTTAGTGAAGTTGGAGAACCCTCATGAGTTATCTAGAAGCCCCTAGAAGGTCAAATAAGTCAATTTATTCTAGAATTTCCTAGAAGAATTTTATGATTCAAAGTGGTTGTAACTAGGGGTTAATCATTTGTCAAGTTGTTGCAAAAAGAAAATAATTAAAAATAAATTAATTGCAACAAGAAGTGGTGAGTTTACTATTTGTGGATAAAGTGGTTGTAAGTGGACAATGTTGGATTACTGAGAGGGGGGGGTGAATCAATAATAGAGCAATTTAGTCCTTTTTAACCATATAATCCAAGTGCTATATCAATGAAGCATTATTATCCAATAACTGCAGAGTAAATAAGCAATGAACAAATGAACAATCATACACATACACAGTACACCAGT
>JZKD02S0321174.1:289136-306562 GCA_000966675.3 Picea glauca
GGATTTGAAACTTTTTTCTGTTCATAAACATAAGGAAATATGCCATCCTTTTACTCCATAGCAGATGATCTTTGTTCCAAATATTCAATATCAAGATCTTTATCAAAAACATAAGCAATAGTATGATCACTTTCCTCATCATGTATGTCAAAAATAAAACTCATGTATTATGGGCATTCATCAATTGGAACATCTAAAAAATTGTTCAACAAAAATATGATCTTGACCGGCTGCAAAACCTAGGTTTAAATTTTCAATAAATGCAAAACCTTGTTTTTTAAGAGCATTTGAGATAATCTGCTCCTCTTCACTATTTTCTTGCATCTATTCATTATAATCATCATAAATTGGGCCACCGTCTAGGGTTTCAAAGCAGGAAATTTCAAATTTCTGATTTTCATATTTTTCTTTGAAAATATTAGAAAAAGAGAAGCCTGAAGACAACATTGAGTAACAGTCCTCACTTCTCTCTTCATCTTCCAGAGAAGGCACCAGACTTTCAACATAATGGTTTTGGAAACGTTGTTGCTGGAATATCTCATTATCCAGTTCTAGAAACCCCATGTGTTTTTCCAAAAACTCAAACTTTTGTGCTTCTTTAGTGGCTTTCAAAGCCTTTATCAACAACTCAAAAGAAGCAAAGCACAAAAGTAAAGAATCACCTCTAGTAGGCTCATTACTTTCTCTATTTACAATTGTGAAATTATGATATATGGGTTGAAGGTTGTCATTAACTTTCTGAAAAGAATCATTTTCTAATAAAAGATCTACAATTGGTTGCTTTATAAAATCAATATCATAATCATTCTCATACTTATCATAGATAGGTAAATCAGAAACCTCTTGACTATCAACAATAGGGATATTTGGAACAACATCTGGTAAGTCCGCAATCTAATCTGAAAGTTTTCCACGGGCTCTAAAATTGTCTTCAACTCCTTGAGCATCATTAAACATCTGTTGTAAGGACACATAATTCCTCTCCATCAGAAGAAGAGATAAATCTGGATGAAGGGCTATAACATAATAGAGCATGGAAACAACTTCAATAGGCTGAATCCCTTTAGGCATCTTGTGATAAAAACTATGAAACCTCCTGTTAAACATTGACACGGTCTCATTCCCTTGTTTCTTCATGGAATAAAACTCTGAAAGAAGCTGATCCAAAGGTTTCCTCTCACCCCAAAATTTCATAAAGAGGTCCTTCATTTCCTCCCATGAGCTGATGGATTTGGGTTGTAAGTGTCTAAACCATTCTTTAGCATCCCCTTGCAGTGATTGAGAAAAAGTTCTCATGTAAACATCAACATGTTCAATCTCAAAAAGGTCAATGAAATGCTCAAAATCCTGAATGTGTTTTTCAGCTGAAGGCTTGTCTCCATCAAATCTAGGTAGGTACTTATAGTGCTTCACTGAAAGTCATGAAGGGTATTGGAAATATTAAAAGTCTATATATGCCCAAGATCGTTGAGGATATAGGATTAGGTACATGAGGAAATATATCAGTTTTGGTTACATGAGGCTTACAAAATTGATCATGTATATCATATGATTCAGATGAAGACTCTTAGTCAGGCTCAACAATGCAAGAAGAAGAATATGCAACTTTTAAAGAAGGATATTCAAATGCAGATTTGTGGTCCTCATTTCATTGCAACAAGAAAAGAAAAATTCTTTTGATATGCTCAGAAAAAACAAGAAATAATTGGCAATAAAGAATATTGCATCTTGGAGAAAACTCAAGCTTGAATACCTAGTTTTCATGTACTATCCTTCTATGTCTCTATTGAATGAGATCGTCCTCCAGTGGAGTCTTAGAAATTGATTGAATCACCAACAAGTTCTTCAAATGTGTGGAGTCTCCATGGTAAAAAATTGCAGTCTGTATTGTGTCACCAGCCTTTGTTCATCATCAAAGACTGGATCTAAGCTTTGTCGTTTCTCCCAGGGAAAATCTTCAACTTTGTCCTCGACAATGACACCAAAAATGTTAGCACTAGAAGTCACACCTAGACTGTTGTAGGTGTAATACTAATACCCATCATAATATAAATGATTAAAATGGGTTTATACTTGAGTGGATCAACAAAACTGAGTAAAGAAAGGGAGAGGGAAACAAACTGTCTGCAGAGGCATTCCATTGGGCATGGAGTCATAACATACTACGGATCAAAGGCAATCAAATTGTATACTAGATAAAGTGATATATAATGATGAACAAAAGAATGGAGTAGATGACACTAAGCATAATATTTATCAAGCAATGATCCTCTCTGCAAAATGAATTAAGAGAATACTTGAACAAAAATCATAAAAGGAGGAAATCACTGCAAATTATTTGCAACTCGTGAATTATCCTACCCATGGACATCCATTGATCTTCAATACCTACAATATATTCAAGCAAGAGGATGACAAAACAAATGAAAAACAAAGAATACAATATGATAAACATCTCTCATGAATCTTGAATGGCAGAAAATGTGATTACAAACAGGCCCTCGGGCTTACAAACAAGTAGCTAAACTGCTCCTCAAGCTCTCTCCTCTCTTGGATCATGAACTGAACCCTTTCATCAACAAAACAACTTCTATATATAGTGTATCACTCCTTCCTAATCTAAAGAGGTCGAATCCCAAGTGGTTGCATTGGATTCCCTTTTCTCTAGGAGTTGTTACAACAAAGTGAAACAGAAAATCCACCTAGCTCCTATTTTTTTGGATCTTGTCTATTGTGATAAATGCCTTTTGAAACAGGTCATGCTACTTAATATGGTGATAGAACATATGCCCTTCATGTCCAAATGCCTCCTAGGAAACCATTTGAACCCTTTCAGATAGCTTATATCCCTCCTATAATTCGGATTTATCAAACTATTAGAGTTCACAGTGCATCTGTAGGATGCACTGCGAACTTTCTTGTAGATGTTTATTTTGACTTTTCTCCTAAACGTTGAATTGGGTCGGGCTGATTTTTGGTCAACAAGTCAAAGACATTATGTTTCTCCTCCGCAAAAAAATTCAGAAAAACCTAGTGCATATATTTCAAGATATGATGAAAATGAGAGTTCACAATGTACAAATTTGTTGCAAACTCTGTCTTACAAGAAATTTCGCTGCGAACTATCTGTTTTGAGTGTTTTCACCTTTGAACCTTATTCTGAATGGTATATTTTGTATAATGGTCTTAACCTTTGCCGTTGATGAAGATAAAACTTGTGATACTTGTGTATAAAAACCATTATGCTGCAAAAATACCATAACTTCCATAGTGCCTTACCACATATGTTATTTTGGCCAAAATTTGATGATGTAAATATCAATCTTAACAAGTGCTATCAGAAAGCCTCTTTTGGAATAGAAATTAGATTTATTCATCTATGTTTTTCAAGGAGAAAATTCTTGGTGGGTAATAGACCGGTGACTCTTAGGCATGATAAGATAAGTGAATATCTGCCTTCAGGTTCATTATGACTCAAAATTTGTTCTTATCAGACAATGATCAATTGACAAAAAGTGAAAGAGAAATCAAGTAAGTAGTGATAGAGTACCTTTCCGGGTAGTTGTGGAGGCACAACACAATCCTTCACTACATGTCCCACTTTGTGACAATGAACAAAATGAAATGAAACATTTACATAATCCAGAACTTGTGTGTAGCTACGCTCTCTCAATATCAAATAAATGGATTCATAGAGACCCTTTCTAGGGTCTAAATCAACCAGAATCTAAGCAACAATGTGAACACCATAGGTTTTATACCTGTCACTCAAAGAAATAAAGGATCCCAAAACATTACTAGTATCCTTGAGCCCATTATCAATCCAAAATTCAATGGGTAAGTTTGGAATCTTTATCCAAGTCGGTCAGCTCAATGACGTCTCCTCACTGGCATTGAATAAAGGATGTCAGGGCTTGGTGGAAAACAAATGTCTTCCAAGATATGAATGACCTGTAAGAATTTTAGAAACATTCAATTTCTCATGAAATATAATACCAGTCCATTCCCTAGAAAACATATGGAAGGTTGGGATATACCCAATCATTGGGTTCTAAGTTCAAATTGAAACCCTTCTTCCACAGAATTTACCAACTAGTTCAAACCTGTCAAGCTATGCAATCTACGCCACCCTCAAATCCTCTCCCACTATCAAGGAGATACCACCACCCCTCGAATTCACTTTATTGAGGTTTTTAGAACCTGATTTGGAAGGAAATGGACTATGAGGGATGCTCTATGCTACAACATTCTTCACTTTCCCTCCATTGGAACCCAGGGCTGCATTACCTACATGTACCCCAACACACATGTCGTCTCCCTTGGAAAAAGTTGAATTCTCCCTTTGAATAGCATGAAGTGGAGACTCAATGAAGCCCACAACAATACCATGCAATGAGAGTTCATCACCCAAAAACGACTACAAATGATCTTGAACCAAGGTGGGAGAATCCTGAGTTAGCCCTTGTCCAACTATCCTGCAGGGATCAATTGAATGCATTGTACTCAAGGCTTCTAGAGACTTTGCTTGGCCCCTTGAGAACCCCACCTCTGAAAAACAATCACAGGATCTATTAATGCTTGGATTGGAAAAAAATTGGTCCTCGGAAAGGGTGTCTTCAGAATAGTCTATGATTGGACAATAGTTGTCCATCGTACTATCTGGCAAGAACCCAACACCTAGAGCTAGTCTCTAAACTAGCTAGTTACCACCAGTCTCTTGGAACTAGGGTTTGGGTTCAAAGAGCTCATCCCAATTCTAAACACACACACATATGCATACATACATATACATATATAAAATTATTACTAATTATTAATATTAAATTAATTTAATAATATTAATAATAAATAAATTAATAATATTAGTAATTAATAATTTTTCCTGTAGAAAAAAAAAGTGTTTATATTTCATAATCAGAAATATACATGTTACAATCTTTCACTTCAGCCTTTGCAGGCCTTCAAACTGAACTTTTCGTTCCAAAATAACATGTCTCCCTTCTATACGTTGTTTCTTTTTTGTTCTTTACAAAACTTTACAGTATGCAACCATCTCTTCATTGAAACAAAATACAAAAAAGAAAAAACTTCAGTATACGCCAGCTAAAGGTGGAATTCCATGGCTTCAGTTTCCCTCCCGTCAAAGTACTCATAGTACCCAAAGGCTCCTCTTTGCAACTGAAGCTCTTCCTTAGAAAGTTCATCCGCCTTGACATTGAGTTCTCTCAAAACATGATGAAAAGAAATCCATTCAAAGGATGGAAAGGATAGCTTTATGTCTCACAGTATATTTGCCAAATTAACAATTTGGATTTTTAGTTTTCCTTGTGCCCATTCGATTACCAGTTTGGAGTCCCCCATAACCTGTAACTTTTTAATCTCTCTCTTCTTTGCCATCTTCAAAAGGGTCCACATAGAAATTAGCTATGCCCTGTTATTTGACCCCTGACCCGGGGCATATCTGATGTAAATGAAATTATTCTTATTAATGAACAAAACAACTCCAACTCTGCACGAAGGAGGGTACCCCTGACTAGACCCGTCAAAATATCCCCATGGGATATCGTAGTCTAAGGAGGGAAGAATAGGAGTATGTTTCTTATAGGATTTGGGATATTCTTTAAAATCAACATCGTAGTTAGGTGTAATCATTGCAACAACCTCCAGAGAGATCCTTTTATCTTTAAAAAAATGTTGAGTTGCAGGCCCACCATAAGTTTGAAATCAACATAATTGGTAGACCCAAATAAATCTTCATTGCCTTGTCTTGGACCCATACCTTATAGCATTCTTCCAAACTTTCCTTATTCCATTCAACCCTAGATTTTAATTTTTCCTTGACCAACTTTGCAACCTGGCATACATAGGGACAAAAGACAAAAATATGAGCAATCAATTCTTCATTACTAAAGCAAAGTGTGCATCGATTAGGGTCGCACCAGCCCCTTTTCACACCATTATTCCAAGTCAAAAGTTTGTTATTCATGGCAAGCCATAGAGTAATTTTTCATCTTAAAGGAGCTTTGATTTTCCATAACGTTTTCCACCACCATTTTGGCTTGACTTGGAGTCTTTCTTCTTTCCATGCTTTGTATCCAAGTTTCGTTGTGAAGAACCCTTCCTCCTGATTATAGGACCAACATAGAGTGTCTGAGGACTCGTTGTTTAAAAGGATGAAGTTTTCACACAACTTCAAAATATAGGAGTCCCATTCCGCATGGAAATCTTGCGTTAAGCCTAAGGAGACTGAATCTCGACACCCCAGGCTTCCTTGAAGTTGAGGATCCCCTAAAAGGATATTGTGTAAGTGGAAAAGGTTGAGGTCTTTGAGAAACTAGACCATTGGTTCCGAAAGCTTGAAATTGTCCCCTTCTCCAAGCCAAGTTCCACTCATAATCTTACGTTTCTTCCATTACCAATTTTCCAAACGATCCAATTTCCCACTAGAGAGAAAGGCTTTCCACACAATAGAACCCTTGGAGGATTTCATGGGCAAACGAAACCATTCCACTATAGATAAAATAGAAAAATATTTTGAGTGAAGAACTCTTGACCAAAGGGAATTCCCTTGTGAAAGGCACCAAAGGTTACGACCTACTAGTGCGTGTGCAAAGGGACGAATATCTTTGAGTCCCCAGCCCCCAAGGTATTTTGGCACAATGATGGAGGACCAGCTAGCCAAATGGATACCCCCCATGTAATTATGGCCAACCCACAAATATCTATAGCTTAGCCTGCTTAATTTATCCAGAATTTCTTTGGGAATAGCCACTATGGAGTTCCAATAAATGGGGATACTTTCCAACATTGATTTAAGCAGTACTAGGCGTCCTCCTCGGGACAGGGTTCTATTGACCCATGAGTAGATCCTTGCTTTCACTTTTCGAATGAGCCATTCCCAATCCTTTTTTCTGTACCAATCAGGTTTTAAATAGAATATAAAATATTTAAAACCTTCTTCTAGGCCTTTCATCTGTGTCGGGCAAATGTTCAAGAAAGAGTTTGATTTTGCTTCCGAACAATTTTTAATAACAAAGAAAGATTTATCTGGATTGATTATCATCCTCATTTCTTTGTAATACGAATCAAATATTCTTTTGAGGTTTGACACATCTGGATAGGATCCATACATGCTGCAAAGGACATCGTCTACAAACAGGGGATGAGAGATGCTCTCTGATTCTAAAACGCTTATACCTCGTGATTGACCATTGGAGCATGCTTATTTTATCAATTTGCTTAGAGATTATGCTATGAGGAGGAATAAGAAGGGGGAAAGGGGGTAGCCTTGGCGTAGCCTCCACCTCCTTGAAGCTCTGAAAAATATGAAGAGAGCTCCATTGATCAAGACTACAAAAGACTCGCTTTGAAGGTAACCCATTATCCAATTCATTGTTTTTGTGTGCATACCCATTTGTAAAAGAACCAGCCTTAAGAATGTCCAATTGACCCTATCATATGCTTTTGATAGGTCCAATTTTAAAATAGTTTCTTTTATATTGTTCTTTTTTACTGAGTGAAGGACCTCTTGCGCAATCACCACTGCGTCATGTATTTTCCACTTTTGAAGAAAACCAAACTACTCTTCTCCAATAATTCCACTTAGTAAGGATCTTAGCTATCGGGCTATAATTTTAGATATCAATTTATAAACAACATTACAGCATGAAATAGACCTATAGTCCTCAAAAGTTTCAGAGTTTTGTTTCTTCAGGATGAGACACAAAAAAGTTGCATTTAAAGGGCCATAAACCTTACCTTCTCTTTGAGATTCTCTGGCCATAAGGAGCAGATTGTCTTTCAGCAAATCATAGAAGGATTTAAATAAATCCATGGTAAAGTCATCCAGGTTCAGGATTTTACCACTCTGCATATAGGAGAGGGCTTGTTTCACCTCTGATTTTGTTACCCCCTCCTCTAAGGACTTGTTCATTTTTTCAGAGAACACATGCTGGAATTTGGTAACTACCTCTAATATTTGTTGGATAGGACATCCTCTAGGAGCTCGAAAAAGACTTTCAAACAAGTGCACTCCAGATTTCACTTTTTCTTGAAAGGAGCTGACCCTAACTCTTATTTCCGTCTTGATCTCCCAAATGGTGTTTACATTTTGTTGTAGTTAGCATAATGATGGAAAAACTTGGCGTTGTTATCTCTGGCTTGGAGCCAAAGTTCTCGACTTTTTAGGCGCCACTCAACCTCTTCTTGTTTCAACCATTCATTTCTTTTGTTTTCCAAGATTTTAAGTTCCTCTAGTTGTGCCCGGTTTAGAGCTCCATCATCCACCTCCGATTGGATCCGAGAAAGTTTTCCTTTGATCTCTAGAAGCTCCTTTTTCCTTTTGGATTTCTAACTCGGGATCCACTTTTTAATAACGGCTTTGGTGCGCTTCAGGTTAGATGTAAATTACACCATAAATGGTTCATAAGAGTCATGATTTAGCCGGATCCAAGAGGAAGCTACTACCTTTCTTAAATCTTCCCCAACTAACCACACCGGCCTGATTTTAAGAGGCATTGGGGGAGAATCCGATTTGGAATTCCAATAAAGAAAAATTGGACGATGATCAGAGCTTCCCTAGTTTTTGACTTTTTCCTTAAATCTGAGTCCCATGTCCATTAGTTTTTTCGAGATAAGGAAGCGTTCCAATATCTTGGCTACAACATTAACCCCCATTCTAAAGTTTCTCCAGGTATAGGAGAGTTTTACAGGCTCTAGGTCGACCAATATTTATGCCTCTAGGAATGAAAAGAAAAAACCTTTATGTTTATTCTCTCTCAGATTCGATCCCCTAACTTCTTTTAAGGAAAGGTGAAATTCAAATCTCCCCTTATCACCATTAGGGGGTCGCTGAAGACTCCTGCAGATTTTAGATTTTCCCAAAACTGTACCCTGTCATAATAGGGCCCATAAATATTTATAGTAGTAAAAGAAAAATCATACTCTTTATGCTTAAGCTTTATTGAGATGGAGGAGAGGGTCGAGGAAGAGGACAAGGCCTTGAAATCATAACTCCATCTAGAAAACAATCCACCCGATAAACCTTCTACATCCACCGCACTAAAAGACCAGTTTTTCAACCATTGGCTTACAATTTTAATTGTGTCTTCTCTTGAACACATAGTCTCCTGAAGGAGAAGGATGTCTAGCTTAAGGCTTAGGAGCAACCTTTTGAGGGCCCCCAATCTCTCTTGCGTTGAAGGATAGAAAAATCATTTTTTTGGGGGGGATGCAAGGAATTCCCCGCTCTAAGGGCCCTGGTAATGGTTGCTTGGGTGCCTTTCCGGATTTTGTCCACAACTTTTTCTTTTGCCTTTGATAGATGAGACTTCCTACCGGCCTGCAAGGAAGGGACATGGTCAAGGGCCAAACCACATTTCGAGGGGTTGTCTACTTTTAAATGATCCTTTAAGCAAAGCGCATACCCTTTAGGAGAGGATAGGGGGGGGTATAGGGGCTTCAAGAGAGAGGGAAGCTCAACAAGGTCAGGCAAAAATTGTGGGTCGAACAATAGAAGGGGAGGAGGGGGTGCAAGGCAGTCAGTCTTAGGGGAAAAGGAGGGGGCCGACTCGCCAAGGGGAGAGGGAGGATGGTGAGAGTAAGGAAGGGTGTTTAACGAAAGGGAAGAGGGGTCAGAGGGGGGGGTGTTGGAAGCAGGCCAAAATAGAAAGAAAAATTATTTTGGGAAAGAAGGCATGCACGAGGAAAGAGAAAACTAGAAGGAAGAGAAACACACACGCATGCATGGAAGACTTAATGACATTAGGGTTAGGGTTTTTGTAATGTATTGTAATGGCTGGTGAGCCATGAATGTATAAATATAGATACCTACGTCTCATAAAGGAGATAGAAAAAAGAGAGCGGACAAGTAGAGACGAGGGAAGCCTTGTTTTGTTAACAAGTTGTAATATTTTTCTATATGACCTAATTTTATAAGTTATTGAGCCGGAGAGGAATAAGGAGGGTAGATATTGAGGGTTAGATTGCAGGCTGAGGATCCTGGTGTGATCTAGTCCACCTCACAATAGATCTCAACCCGAATGAGAAGAGTTGTAAAGCATGTGGTGCTGTAATTTTGGAAGATTATAATAAAAGAGTGAAGAGCCATATCTTTGTGGATGTATCCCAGGGGGGGTGAACCATGATAAAACCTGTGTTACGTGATTGAATGCATGTATTTCTTTACTGTCCTCAATAGTTGTTGCTTTACGTTCCAAATGATTTGATTATATTGCATGCTTAATCGTGAATGACAATTTACTGCCTTAATGAGTTAAGTAGGACCCTCATCACATAATTCCTAGATCCCTACTCAATCCTGGGTTGCATGCACATGAGTATTGTAGCCACCCATTAAGACTATCTCAAGTGAGACTACACAGTGCACTCTGTGCAATGCGTTGCCTTCTGGTTTACCAGGAGGCCGATACTTTTAGAGGATTTGTTGGAACCCCGAACAGACATGAACCCTGGGTCAATCAAGCGTATTATAACTCAGAAAAATAAGTAATAACCAACAAATGGTTCCATTTCCATTGGTTGGAACAATAGAGGATTGAGTAGATGAGATCTGTTGAAGATTTATTAAAAGATATGTAAGCTCCGCGGGAGGTGGGTCAAGAGAATACTCAAGCAAACAAGGAGAAGGCGAAAAGAATGAGCCACTAGAAGGGGATGTTGAGACCATGGAATCCCACAAAAGATGAGATCGAAAGCTAGCTAAGAACAAAAGAGATAGATTTTGCGCACAGATAACAGAAACCCTAGAGTAACACCCCGCAAATATCTTGAGAAATATGTGTTTACCAATTTGCATGAAGTCTTCTTCTGTGATTTTCCACACTTATTGCAAGAGTGGATATTGAAATTGAAGGATAACCACGCAACGAACAGAATCTGACAATTAGAATGGACCTCAGTTCAGATCTAGTAGTTACAGCAGGTGAACAACAAATTCACCCGCACAATAGATTTTTGGCTCGACAATATTGTAGCAAGATTTATAACAGAGTTTGCAGTAGATACAATGAAGTCGTATAGTGCAACGAAGAAAGAGTTTCTACGAGGGCCTCGAGGAAGGTATATTAGATCGTTGTATACTTATATTAAGATATTGTTGTATAACAAAGGGGTAATGACGATGGAGTAAGATAGATAAACTTCCCTACGTGCATGGGGGAAGGAGGGAAGCACTGACAGAAAGAGGAGAAATGGAAGGAGGAATGGATAAGGGAAAGAAGGAGGAACAACTGGAGGAACCCTTGGACCCAATCATGATGGACAACGACCAGATCAAGCGGATTGTGGCGATAGCTAGAAAGAAGCGTAGTGGAGTACCCTACCAATACAAGGTGAACACCAATAAGAGAGCCATAGCCACGAGGGAAGGCTTGGAAAGTGATGAAGAAGAGATAGAGGATTTTTAGGCTGTGGAGCAGATTGAGGAAATCTTGCGCGCAACATATGAGAGGAAGACAAGAGGTCCAAGAATGGGAAGAGAAGGCAACAATCCTATCCATATTAATGTCAGTGTGGAACCCATAAACCCATGTGTGACTAATACATGAAAGAGAACACCACAGTTTAGACAAGCACATTTCAGAGGAAGAAAGACAACAGGAAGTACATCGACACAAGGAATAACAACTGGAGGAGCCAGTTTAGGCATCACTAGTCAAGTATCTACACCGTGCGGAGGTAGTAATTCAATGTTTAGGATGGCAGGACACGATCCCACCATCAGGTTACCAGAATTCAAAGGAGAAGCATCAGAAGACTCGGAAAAAAATTTGTTCATCTGTGAGAAGATTTGGGAAGCAAAATAGATCACATACGAAGATACTAAACTGGAATAGCTAGCGATTACACTAAGGGATCACGCACTGGAATGGTATATGAGTTTAGCTACAAACAATCCACCAGGGACAGCCAGAACAATTGTGGACATTAAGAAAGTGTTGATAAATGAGTTATAGAAACCAAGTTCAGAAGATCAGTACATGAACGAGATGATAGAAATAAGACAGAAACCAGAAGAATATGTATGGGATATTGACCAAAGATTCAAGCAACTGAGAGGAAAGTTGAAATATCTCATGACCGATATGCAACACAGTCACCTGTTTGTCAACTCACTGCTACCACACTTGAACTACCCATTGTGACAAAAGAAGTTTTAGACATAGGCAGAGGCTCTGTAGGCAGCCCTACAACTGGAAGAAAACCAGTATCAACAGACCGATCCAGCCATCGAAGAACTAAAGGAGGATTTGAAAAACTTAACGTTCCAGATAAACCAGAACAAAAGTAAGGACAAACGAGAAGTTGTTTGGTGTACCACATGCAGGACAAAAGGACACCACAAGAACGAATGTCCAACATTCGGGCAGTATATGGCAGCAGGAATGCCAAATCTGTTACCAACAAGAGGACTATGGTGCGAGATCTGTAAGAAACCAGTCCACGATCCATATCATTTCCCAATGATGAAGAAATACTAGACTGTTCCAAAGAGTTCATATTGCAACTTTTACAAGTCTGTAGGCCATGACAACAAAGATTGTAGAACTATGGATTTGATGTGAGAGAGGACATCAGATGCATATAGAGTGTAGGCAGAAATGATGATTGGGTAAGCCAAACAACAATTTAACCAAGTTCCATCCCCATATAATAATGCGCAACAACAGTATAATACTGCGCAACAACCATATAATATTACGCAACCATAGTACAACAACACAGCGCAACCTCAGTACAATACCGCACAGTACAATCATGGGCCTCAGTATAACGTGCCGAGAGGAGATCAAGTGGGCTACAGAGGTGGAGGACGAGCAAGAGAAGGTTTTGGAAGAGGTAGAGGACCAGTGGTATGTCATAATTGTCAACAACCAGGACATTATGCAAGGGAATGTCCACTTCCACCAACAACTTGTATGTATTTTCATGCATTGGACCATGATACAAAAGAATGTCTGACACTACTAGTAAAAATCCAGGAAAAGAGGAATCAGAACAATCAAACGTTCAATGGATTTCAGTAGAAGCGAGGTATGAAGGATGGAACATCAACATAGTTATGTGTGGAGGAGCTAAAACAGGAAACAACGCAGCTCGACAAGAACCAATACAACATCAGTGGGTAAAGAAGAATGTCGAACCAAGGAGACAGTTCGACGTGCAGAACGAGAAATACACATTTAAGCAAGCTAGACAAGAATTCTTGAAGCAAGAAACCACGTCGACTTCAACTACGCAGCAAAGCAAGGAAGCACTAGAATACGAGATGCCTCCATTATTGGATCATACCAAGGAAATGCAACCCATGGGACAAGTAAGTACAATCAAAGGTTTTTTGCAATCATGTGTAAAAGTATTGAATGATCCATCATCTATCAAAATATTGCAAAACATATTAGAAATATGTAGCATAGAGACAGAAGGAAAACTAGAACAAAAAACAGTGATTCACCTACATACCAGGAGAAGAACAAGTAGGGAGTTCAGGCTGAATGCCAACATCAGAGATTTCAATATGGGAGATATCATACTGGATCTAGGATTCGAAGTCAATGTATTACCCAAGAAGACATGGCAATGTATGGGAGATCCCACATTAGAATACTCACCTGTCCAACCGAAACTAGAAAACCAACACAGAGTCCTACCAATCGGTAGATTGAAAGGAGTAACAGTAGACCTGGATGGCGTGCGCACTAAAGCAGACTTTGAAGTAATTGAAATAGTGGACGACACAACACCATATCCAACATTGCTTGGCTTGGAATGGGCGTTTGATAACCAAGCTATAATCAATCTAAAGACACAAAAAATGACATTTGAGTCAGGAGAATACAGGGTCATCGCGCACTTAGACCCATCAAAAGGGGAAAGGTTTGTAGAACCTACCTGCTTAGACTTGGAGGAAATCAGTCAGTTGTATAGAACAAATGCACGAGATGAGGATTATGTAAACCCAACTACAGATGGGATACTCAGTTGGTGGAGCATTACTTCATGTGTGACAGACTCGGATACAAGTTTAGAGAACTAGCAACAAAGGCTACATGAAGTTTCCACAAGAAAGTGCACAAAAATAGACTGCGCAGTAAGATGGGTAGGCACGGAGATAAGGGAACCACTCAGTTTTCATGGAGTAAAGGATATAGAAGTATTCTTGGCACAGTATGAGGATGAAGTGTTAGAAAATCAAAGACTCTTAGCACTCAATATAGCACTCAAGGCCACACCTGCAAGATGGTGGAGCGCACACAAGGAAACAATCAAGGATTGGTACCAATGTAAGCGGTTACTGTGCATAAGGTTTGGCGCAGAACAGAAAAGAAACAAGCATCAGAAGTATGATGGATAGGGGGCACCGGTGGAACATTGGAGAAG
The DNA here is from genome assembly GCA_000966675.3 of Picea glauca. Taxonomy (NCBI): domain Eukaryota; kingdom Viridiplantae; phylum Streptophyta; class Pinopsida; order Pinales; family Pinaceae; genus Picea; species Picea glauca. Next base: position 303,537 of record JZKD02S0321174.1, read on the forward strand.
TGCAGGGCACTGTGGAAGATGACACCCCCAGAGGAATGGCCTCATCGTTTTGTACACACCTTAGAAGGCATACCATCCAACTGGTATACAGACCAGGAACTACGTAGAGGAACTGCGAGCTGGACGGTATTGCAACAGAATTTTATAGTCACTTTCTCATTCGAGCATGAGAACCCCAACATAGATGCAGCTCTTAAGCAGATAAGAGGGGTGATATTCATCACAGAACTAGAAGTCGAACTCATAACAGAAGAACAACAATGGAACATACAAACGGTGAAAGAACTGTTGTCATGCTATCATGTGCAGGAAGAAGCACCAGATGAAGACGATCCGTGCGATATTCAGATCGAGAAAGAAAAAGGAGAAAAAGAAGTGGAAGGTCCACTTCTAGAATCAAAAGTAATTGTTGCATCGATCAAAGTGAAGAAAGTCAACATTGGGACAGTTGAGAATCCAAAAATGGCCAGCATTGGAGACTACTGGGATAAGCAAACAGTAGAAAGCATAACAAGGTTACTGCACGAGTAAAATGACGTGTTCCCCACAACATTCACAGAAATGAAGGGTATAGCGAGAGAACTAGGAGAAATGAATATACCACTCAAAGCTGAAGCAAGGTCCATCATACAATGACCATACATATTAAACCCGATATATAAGCTGAAAGTCAAAGTTGAGATCGACAGGATGCTCAAAGCTAAAATCATAGAACCTGTGGAGGAATCAGAATGGATAATCCCGATGGTAGTTCAGGAGAAAAAACAAGGTGGGATAAGAATATGCGTCAACTTGAGGAAGTTGAACGATGCGTGCCTACATGACCCATTCCCTACACCTTTCACGGATGAAGTGTTGGAGAACGTAGGAGGACACGAAGTTTACTCATTTACTAATGGATTCTCAGGCTACCACCGGATCAAGATAGCACAGGAAGACATATACAAGACCATGTTTGCTACAGAATGGGGATCCTACCAGTACACAGTCATGTTGTTTGGACTAAATAATGCACCAACGATATTTTCCAGAGTAGTCATCGATGCATTCAAGGAGTTTATCCACCAATTTCTAGAGGTATAATAGGATGACTGGACAGTCTATAGTTTATTGAAAGACCATGTAGAGGTCTTAATGCTGATGTTAGAAATATGCAGGCAGTGCCAGATATCGTTAAACATAAAAAAATGTATATTTGGAACATCGTTTGAGATACTATTGGGCCATATAGTATGGAAACAAGGCTTACTAGTAGATCCTGCAAAGATTTTAGTAATTGTTAACTTGCCACCACCAAAGACAGTCCGTCAACTCAGAGCGACATTGGGACACACAAGATACTACAGAAAATTTATCAAAGGGTACGGGGAGATTACCACGCCAATGGAAAAATTGTTAAGGAAAGATATAAAGTTTCAGTGGAATGAAGATTGCCAACACGGTCTGGATACGCTGAAAGAAAAGATGGTCACCGTGCCAATATTAGTATTTCCAGACTGGGAGAAGACATTCCATGTACATGTAGATGCATCAGCCATAGCACTTGGAGCTATCTTGGTGCAGCTAGAAGCGAGGGACTTGTATCACCCTATAGCATTTACGAGTAGAAAACTATCAGAATCAAAGAAGAACCATAACACTATAGAGAGGGAAGGCCTAGCTATGGTCTACGTACTACAGAAGTTTCGACATTATTTACTGGGGAAACATTTTAAGATGTTCACAGATCACTCAGCCCTTAAATACCTAGTCAACAAGCTAGTGTTGGGGGGGACAATCTGTCGATGGTTATTGTTATTTAAAGAGTTTGATTTTGAAGTAATAGTCAAGCCAGGAAAGTTGAACGTAGGACCTGACCACTTATCAAGGGTCATGAACGACAAAAAACCTAGAAATCTAGAGGACAACTTTCCGGACACACAGTTATTTTCAGTCCAGATTGATGATTAATACTTTGCAGATATCATTCAATACTTGAGTACAAATACTGCCCCATAGGAATATAACACCGCGCAGAAGAAAAACCTGGTAGTCTAGGCTGCAGAATATCAGTTGATCGCAGGACATCTATACAAAATGGGCACAGATAACATCTTGCAAAGATATGTGATGGAACATGAAATACCAAGGGTTTTAGTAGAATCCCACGAGGGAATAACAAGAGGACATTACGCAGGCAAAGCTACTGCGCAGAAGGTATTGCATGCAGAACTATGGTGGCCGACCATTCACAAAGACTCGAAAGAGTACTACTAGATATGCGATGTCTGTCAGAGGGTTGGAAAACCCACTAGAAGGGACAAGATGCCATTACGACCATATGTAACATTGCAGGTATTCAACAAATGGGCAATAGACTTTGTGGGACCAGTCAACTCACCAGCGAAAAGAACAGGAGCAAGGTACATTATCACCGCAACAAAATACCTGATGAGATGGGCGGAAGCAACACCAGTGAAGCATTGTAGCACATCAACAACATCACACTTTCTATTTGAACAAGTCATCACCATATTTGGTTGCCCAAGATTTTTGATGAGCAACCAAGGCACCCACTTCATTAATAGCACTATTAAGGCTATGACTGAAGAGTTTGAATTCCATCATCAAAAGAACACACCATATCATCCACGGGCAAATGGAACAGTAGAAGCATTTAACAAAATCCTGGAAAATGCACTGACAAAGATCTGTAATTTTTGTTCTAAGTCTTTTGCGACCATTGTTTTGATCAGAGAATTCTTTCGGATTAATCGCATAGGTTTTTTTATTTTTGACATTTCAGACCAAACTAGTGTGGTCCATCATCAGGAAACCGTTTGTGAGAAATGAAGGAAAAAGGATATAACAAGTATATAAATACTTGAAAAGATTTTATAAGGAGCCGACTTATTGAAAATGAAATCAAGAATTATAAAACTTAAGAAATTATAATTGTTTGTTTTAATAATTAATTATTTGTTTGTTTAATAATTGATTATTTGTTTGTTTATTAATTTTTTATTTAATAAGAGTCGACTGGAAAA
>JZKD02S0321197.1:8764-19514 GCA_000966675.3 Picea glauca
GAAAGAAGAAGAAAATTCTCGTTTGAAGAAGCTTAATCAGAAGCTACTAGAACAAATCAAAAAGTTGAAAGAAGAGCAACTTGAAAATCCAGACATTAAAGATATCAACAAATCAGGTAATGAAGAAACTACTGCTCAAGAAGATGGAAAATAAACTAAAAAAAGGATAACGTCGAATGTCGAAGTACAAACTATGGAAGCTCCAAATATACTTACTAATCAAAATTCAGCCATTAACAAAGCAACATCGGCACGTGAAGAAAATCATATATCAAAATTAAAAGAAGAAAATGTTGCAAGTATGATAAGAGAAAGTAATGTTATCAAAAATCCCTATCGACATCCAAATCATAAGAGCAAATATATTAACCAGTCAGAATATCAATATTATTCAAGATGAGAACCCTATAAACACCCAGTTTCGCAGATGATCGAATTAGGGTGGGTTGACTCTTTTACAATTCGACAGTTCTGCTCAATGATTAGAAGATCTCATCAACTCAAGTCCTCAACAATCACTAGTTCAAGAATGAAGAATCATGACACAATATTACAAGCTAGAGCAAGAGATAAGTCTTCCATAAGTATGCTTCGAGGACAAAGCATTTTTAAGGGGAAGATAATGTTATGAACATAAAAATACATATAAATAGTTAATAATTAATAATATAAATAACTAATGATTAATAATTAATTATGAAGAGATGTGACATATGAAAGGGCATGTCTCTTATGAAAGGGCACCCATGTGTGGGTATATATATAGAAGCCCTCATCCTCATTGTAATATCATCTTATTCATATTCTTATACACTTATTATTAAATATATTTATTATCCATAAATGGATTATTGCATACTGTCCTATTTATACTGGATATTTACATAGTGAACCAGCTTGGTTCACCACAAACTTCCAGATGGTAAATAAGGTTGTAATTCGAAGACAATTCCAACTTCCAAATGCCTGTAAAGGGAGACAGTACCAAGGACGGTGAGTCACCAAAAAGAGTTGTGTGCCAATGAAGTTGTCCCCAAAACAGCACATCCTGAACATATCTCTAGCATGTTCTAGCAAACTTGCACTTCCATAGAATGTGTTTGAAGTAATGTTCATTGTTACCAGACTCAAAATCGACAAAAAATTGCAAGGCAAAAGAGCAAAGAGTTTGAACAAGAAAAAATCGACAAATACAAAAGAATAAAGATATACATATATTATGAATTAAAAAATAAGCATTTTTTTCATTGATATTCAATAAAGCCATGTCTGTACAATGCAAAATATCAATAGATGTCCAAAATTTAATGGATGAATAAGTATCTCATATATAATATGAGTCTAGACTCCAAGCAGCACTCCCATAGAATGTGTTTGAAGCAATCTTACCAAACTCAAAATCGACTAAAAATCATAAAGCAAAAGAGCAAAGAGTTTAAACGAGAAAAAATCAACGAATAGAAAATAATAAAGATATACACATTTTGAATTTAGAAAAAAAAACACATTTTTTCATTGATATTCAGTAAAGCCACGGCCATGCCCGTAGGGGTGTAGGCCGATTAGCAAGTGCCGTGTATATGGAAGGAAATTTGTAAAGGAGGTCTCAAGTTCGATTCTCACCCTGACTAACCTGTGCGCCATTCATGCGAGCTACGTGGATACACCTGGGGTTATAGTGGTAGCCGTCGGGTATCGACCCTGTGTCACGCGAGTACGAGAACCGCGAGTACTAAATAGTAAAAAACTATAAAGCAGATACTATGATCGTATGACCATATGAATCCTTTCATTGGTTCCACCCAACGTATCAGAGTTCAAAGCTACATATAACTTGAAATAATTATAGTGGATCATGTTAATTTCTTATAACTCAGCAACAAAAATTAAATGCCAATAATTTCTTTAACCCAGAAAATTAATCTAGCTGATATAACCTCTAAAAACTATGCAAATAGTTTACAGCTGAGTTATTTCACTCAAATTCAAAGTAGAAGTATTCAAAAGCCAAGCACATAAAACATGAGAACACCAAAAATACGTCGGAAACCCTAGTGTGGGGAAAACCAACAAAGAGAGGGCTTTATTGGGCTCTTGAGAGAATTATTACAGCAACATAAAATACAGAAATTTCTTACAAGAAATTTCTTCAGAAGATTTTCTTTCCTCCTCGGCAAATTCAGCCCAGCAATGAGTTGTACGGCCCAACACTATTTTGGCCTCTATACGGCCTTGTACGGCATGATCAGAATCGGCCCTCTTCTATTGAGTCAAATCAGCCCTAGTTCAGCCTCTCTCTCTCCTTGCACAATGCGCCCTGGAATCGTCCCCTTAACTGTTGAATGGTACAACCTAGAGTACGGCCTAAGGTTCCTACACAGTACAGCCTCCGCGAGCTACCTAAACCTTGCCTAGAACTCGACCGCCTCAAGCTACTCGCCCTCTTCCTTCTCTCAACCAAGCGCCTCTCTTCTTCAGCTGTCTTGCTCAATGTGTGAAGTGCCCACACCCTCAACCTCCTTTTAACACTCTAATTCACTTTTCCTAGAGGCTTCTAGAAGCCTCCAAAAATTCACTTTTGTGAATTGTTAATTTTTTGAAAAGTGACTTTTTCATAAATCTAAGTGAAAAGTCATTTAAATGACTTTTTAATTTTTCCTAAGTTAAAACTTAGGATAAAATTAATAAAGTTGATCTGAATAATTAATTGTGTCCATCAGCTAGCCTTCGACACATAGGCTTAGCTGAGACGCCTTCTGAGCTACAAATTAACACTCCCTCTTAGCGAGGAAGGTGTTCTGCACCACTCCCAACTTGTCTCTGAAAAAGACAAACTTGCCTTTCATTAAGGCCTTCATGAGAATGCCTACCACTTGCTCCCCTGTAGGCACATATTGTAGCTTCATTGTCCCCTTCTGCAGACAGTCCCTGATGAAGTGAAACATGATCTCTATGTGTTTGTATTTGTCATGAAACACTAGATTCTCAAAGAGCTTGATACAGCTTTAACTGTCACAGTGAATGACAGTAGCATCCAACTCCTGGCCAAACAAATCGATGAGCAGCTTATGAATCCAAACAGCCTCACATTGACTTTTGCTTCCTCTGCCTCAGCAGAACTCAACGCCATTGACTTCTGCTTCCTACTAAACCAGGAAACAATTCTCGATCCCAAGCTAAAACAACTCATGTCCACCGTACTTCCTGCCCAATCTGCATCTATAAAGCCTATCTGCTTCACCCCATCTCCTTGGATGTAACTCAAATCATACTTGATCGTGCCACGCAGATATCTTAAAACATGCTTCGTTGCCACCCAATGTAACCTCCTCGGCTCAACCATGAACTCGCTGAGTGTGTTCACCACAAAGCATATATTTGTTCTAGTGTTGACCAAATACATCACAGAGTCAATCAACTGCCTGTAAAGTGTAGGGTCCACTACCTCTAATTTGGAAGCATCTAGCTTCTTCCAGTTGGTCACCATGGGCGTAGACATATGCTTGCAGTTCAGCATCCTGAATCTCTTCAGGATCTCCATTGCATACTTCCCCTGTCCAAGTAAACACACAGCCACAGCTCTAACCCCAGAAAGTAGTGCATCAACCCCAAATCCTTCATTTCATACTTCGAAGCAAGATCCTCTTGCATTATGAAATGAGCCTCTCTAAACCCGTAAGAAACAAGTCGTCCACATACAACACAAGAATAAGCGGCTCACCTCCAACTATAATGTAGTAGAGGTTGAAGTCTACCTCACTCTTGGTGAAGCCCATCCCCTGCAAATAATTGTCAATCCGTGAGTACCATGCCCTGGGAGCCTGCTTGAGCCCATACAAGGATCTCTTCAATCTGCACACGTGGGACTCTCTGCTCTACGCCTCAAAACCCTTTGGTTGCTCATGTACACCTCCTCCCCAATGATGCCATTAAGGAAGGTTGTCTTTACGTCCATCTGGTGGATCTTCCACCCCATCTCTGTTGCAATCAAGATCATGGCCCTGATCGAAGTGTATCTCACCACTGGGGTGAATGTCTCATCATAATCGATTCCCTCCTTCTAAGAGAACCCCTTAGCCACAAAGAGGGATTTGAACTTCTCCACACTGCCATCTGTCGTGTGTTTGATCTTATAGATCCATCTAAATCCAATCACTGATTTTCCCTCTGACCCGGGCACCACCTCCCATACATCATTCTTCATGATGGAAGCATACTCTTCCACCATGGCATCTCTCCACCCCTGCTACTGTGATGCCTCATAGTTGGAAGGCTCGTACTCCAATAGCTCACTCATCAGAGCCATGTAACTGGAAAGTCTTTGTGGTGCTTGACTCTATCTAACCAATGTCCTAGGAGCACCCACGTACTCATGTGCCTCTCTCAAGGTCTGCTCTACCCATCTGGTCTTCCTCCTCCTAGTGGTAGAAAGAGTTTCCTACACAGGAGGAAACTGTTGCTCCTCATCTTGATCTGCAATTTGATCATTCGTGCCTGCACCTGTACCTGTACCTATACCCTATGTCTCCTCAGTCTTCTGAGACTCTAGCTCCTAATCCCCTGCTGTTGTTGCACCAGTATCATGAGCCTTCCTCACGGCTTTGTCCTCCTCAAATCTCACATCCCTCCTGACCACAGTCTTCCTCAAGGAAGGAATGTAAACTCTGTATGCCTTGGAATTCTCGTTGTAACCAACGAAAATCCCCTTCTCAGCAGTGGCCTCGAGCTTTGTCCTCTTCTCTAAGGGGACATGAAAATAGACAAGACACTCGAAAATCCTGAAGTATCCAATCTTCGGTCTCCTCCCTGTGAATACCTCCTCAAGAGTCTTCCTCCCCAATGCCTTGTGAGGACTCTTGTTATGTATGTATATTGTTGTGTTATATAGGCCTCCGCCCATAAGAACCTAGGCAGATGTTGATCATACAGCATGGCTTTAGCAGCCCCAACAATAGCCCTATTCTTCCTTTCTGCCACCCCATTCGGTTGTAGGTTGTACGGAACAGTCAACTCCCTCTTTATCCCAACGACTGCACAGAAATCCTTGAAGGCCTTCGTGGTGTACACGCCTCCATTGTCAGATCTCAATGTCTTGATCTTCCTGCCCATCTGGTTCTCCACAAGAGCTTTGAACTCTTGGAACCAACTGAGAACCTCGTTCTTGGTCCTCATGAAGTAGATCCAAGTCTTCATGGAATGGTCATCGATGAAGGTGACATAGTACTCATACCCACTCAGGGATGGTGATGACATGCGCCCACATATGTCTGAGTGTATTAAGTCCAGGATGCCTCCTATCCTGTTGTCACTATTGTTAAGTTTTAATGATGTTAGTAATTTATATCAAAGTACATGAGCATATAATACATCAACAACATCTAAGGATCATTGAAAGAAACACAATCACAAGGTATACAACATTTTATCCTGGGAAACCCTCATGGGGAAGAAAACCTAGCAAAAACATCCTTAATATAGATAGACCAAAGACCGAATAAAAGATCCTCCTCTACTCTTTCACTAGGAAGAGTAGCGCACCACTTATCCAAGAAATACCAAGAAATAGACCAAAACCCTCCTTGACGTCACCCCCAATTTCAGTAGGTTCTCCTCCAAGACTTGCGCACTACAAAGTTAGGTGAGTGTGTGTCCAAATGAGGCGTTGGCCTCTCTTATAAATAGTGGTATGGCCAGCCTAAAATCAGGTCTGAGCCGACCTATCACTTTACCCTCTTAATTTACATTTCACTGTCAAGGCACAATAGGGCCGACTTTTACAAAGCACAATAGGGCCTAATTAAATATAATATAATAATATTATTCAACACTCTCTCTCAGGTAGAATATTCTTCGAAGTTACAATATTTCAACACTCCCCCTTAACAAGAAGGGTATTCTATTGACAACATCAATACAACTGATTGGACTCAACACAACGTCAAGAGGAGGAGACATCATCACCAACATCTAGAACACAATCTGTCATATCTATAAATCATCAGAAGTTTTTCTCATCATCAACATCAATAGAAATTGAGCATCATCATCTGCAGCGTGGGGCTGGAGTAACATCATCATCAACAGCATGAAGTTGGAACATCAACATCATCATCAGCATGGAGCTGGAGTAACATCATCATCATCATCAGCATGAAGCTAGAACATCAACATCAATGGCAACAGAATGAGACAAGAGCATCAACAACAACAACAACTGTGGGCACTCCGACAGACCGTCCATCCGGACCTTACGAGATATGTCGAGGGATAATAAAATCCCCTAGGATATAAATCCTAACTGAGCTGCCACACTACTGACCACAGTAAGTATATACATACATAGGCACTCTAAAAGACCATCCATCTGGACCTCATGGGATCTGTCCAGGGATGATCAATCCCCTAGGATATAAATCCTAACTAAGTTGCCCAGTCGGTGGTTAGGATACCATAGTATCATCAGCATCACTGACCCTTTCGAGGGAAATCCTTTCGGACTACACCAAGCTTGTCTCGGAAGTACTCAAACTTCACACGAGACAGAGGCTTAGTCAACACATATGCTACCTGCTCATTTGTTCCAACATACTGCAGCTTTACAGCTCCCTTCTGTACCAAGTCACGAATGTAGTGGTACCGGATCTCAGTGTGCTTCGTCTTATCGTGGAACATTGGGTTCTTTGTCATCTTTATGCAACTTTGGTTATCACAAAAGATCACGGTAGCATCCATCTCTAGGTCAAATAGACTTGTCAACAACTTTCGAAGCCATATGGCTTCACAACTGGCAGAGCATGCTGCAATGTACTCTGCTCCTGTTGTACTATAAGAGCAATACTGGATTGCTTCCTGCTTTGCCACGAAGTCATAGCTAACCCCAAACTGAAACAACATTCTGAAGTGTTTTTTTCTGTCTGAAGCACTTCCAGCCCAATCTGAATCAGTATAGCCATACAATCTGAAGTCACAATCTCCATTAAAATAGAGGCCATAGTTCAACGTACCCTTAAGGTATCTCATCACATGCTTTGCAGCTACAAGGTGAACACGTCTAGGCTCCACCAGACACTGACTCAAGGTGTTCACGACAAAGCATATATTTGGTTTGGTATTCGTCAGATACATTAACGAACCAATCATCTGTTTGTATAGAGTAACATCAACTATTTCTGATGAAGTATCAGCCAATAACTTCAAATTCGCCTCCATAGGAGTGGACATGGTTTTACAATCCATCATGTCGAATCTCTTCAAAATTTCCACAGCATACTTTCCTTGATTAAGGAAAACCTCTTTTGGGCTCTGTCATACTTCAAGACCTAAGAAATAATGCATTGGGCCTAGGTCCTTCATTTCAAATTCAGTGGCAAGCTTCTTCTTACAATCTGTGATGAGTTTATCTTTACTTGTCAAAATAAGTCATCCACATATAGCAGCAATATAATTAGTCCATCATCCACAATCTTGAAATAAAGGTTGGGATCAGCTTTACCATTGGTAAAGCCTGTTATCCCCACTTTTTAGGGATAACTAGGAGATCATGTCTCGAGGCCCACAGGTCCCAGACATGGAGTACCGAGAGCAGGATTGACCTGAGCATGGCCCTGGAGGGCCCACCTTTTCTTCTTCCATTGTCTTTGTCTTATCAGCAGCAGCAGCATCCATCACCATTGGTTGGTCCTGTATCAAAAGAGGTTCTTGCTCCATGAGGTAATTGGTCCAGGTATCATGGTATGTCACCTTTGATCATTAAAACCTTTAAATATATGCATTTGATTCCTTTTATTTCTAACAACTGCTTTGATCTTACATTTGCCCACTTGACCATGTTTGGGGGGATTGATAGGGTGCCCTAGCAAGCCTGTGTCTGTAGGTTTTGGTTTGCCACTGGGGGAATTTCTGAAAAGCCATCGTCTTCTCCCATCATAGCACCACTCTTACATTTTGTTTCCCGCTCACCTATCCCATTCCCCTTGTCCAGGCATTGGGTTGACCTATTTTCAGGACTACACCTTACCTCGTGGGAAGAAGGGGCTAAAGGCCCAAAAGGTAAAAGCAAGTTGGTAAAAGATAAAAGCCTAAGAATAAACCTCGAGATGCTTCGCCCAGGGATCCCCGAGAAAGCAATAAAAGGCTTCTTAGCAAGAAACAAGAGGGACCTGGAAAAATAATAAAACAAGACCTAGTCAGAGGATAGGGGGTCTCATCACGAGCCAACCTATTAGGTCCATGGGTACCTAGCAGTATGACATTGCCATAGCTGGTTACCACGCTAGGGCAATGACTCTTGGTTGCATGGCCAAGGGAAAGGGGGTCTCATCACGAGCCAGCCTTCTCATTTCTGCGAAAGTATTTGTGGGTAACACTGTCAGCTTTGGTTACCATGCCAAGGCAGTGTCCCCTGGTTAGCTCTTGAACAAAAAAGCAAATAAAAGAATAAAAAATAAATAAAAAGAATAAAGGCGAGAATGGGCTTGGAAAAAATGCATCCATAACAGGTACAGCTCACCTTCTACAAAGGCACACACAGGTAACATTTTTGCATCCTTGGCCTTCACTGCACCCACATGCTTGGACATCCCCTGACCACATCACCCACTTACATGGCTTGGATGAGGTCTTTCTGGGAACTTTCCTTTTCCTGTGGACACTGGCCCAATAGGATGCCTTGTCCTTTTCCCCAGACTTGTATTGCAGGCTTGTGTAACGTCTTTCAGCTGTTGACTGATGTATTAGGGATTTTATGCATGTGTTTAATAATATTAATGATGAAATGTGATTGACATTGCTATGATCCCTGTGACTAATGAGCCCATGGAGGGCATAGCCTTTGATGTGCAGGACCATGCCCGACGGACAGATACCATTTAAACTGGTACACATGGGGAGATGATCAGTTCGGACCTCCATGGGGCTGAAGAGCCCACCAAATGGATGTTGAGACCCCATCAGGGGGCAGAGACAGGGCAGAGGTTGATCAGAGTCTTTGCACTGGAGAAGAAGAGGACGTTCCACCAGAGGCACCCCGACACAGCTTGACCTAGGGGGATTAACCCATTTTCAATGGGACGTTGGCTCTAGATGGCCTAGGACATCACCAAGAGGCTTATGACATCATCATGAGCATTTTGGCAGATGGACAAGGCAGTTGGCACGTGTGGCAGCTTGGAGGAGCCTAAGGACGGCTGACGTCTCACTTCAAGAGACTGCATTTGCCCTATTAGGGGCTAACATCACCCTAGAAAGGGGTGATGTCTTACCTTTCTACTTGATTAGGGTTTTTACTTAGCATTTAATGTAAAAACAATATAATTTTGATATTGTGGCCTTGTCAGCCTTTTTATGACCTAAAAAGTAAATTAGGTCATTGATATAGTATATATTGAGGATTTTGATCCTCATTTTAGGAACACAACGGACTCACTCATTAGTGAGGTCTAAAATTAGCTAGCGCCCTATCTTGGGTTATTGGATAATTGGGTGATGCGCACTTGTTGAAGGAAGGCTATTTTGGCATATTTTGGTTTCTCTCTTGAAGGAAGGTGTTACAACTAGGGTTTGCACATTTATTTCTTGGTGAATTGTAAGTATTTTTCTACAAAACTCCTTGAATGAATGGTTGTAGTTTAATTTCTTGCATGTATTTATGATTATTGCTGAACAAAAACCCTAGGTGACAAGCACACAAGTAGGTCCTTGTCTCATGTCCGCTGATAGAGAGATTTTCAGCCATTAAAGAGGAAAAAGAGAGCCTAGCCGTAGCTACACTCCTTTCTCCTTTTCTCCCTTTGCTAGCCATACCTGTTTGAGCTCAAGAAGGAGAAGACGTCCCAGGCCTAGGTTATCTACACTTAGGGTCGTTTTCTTCTAGGGTTTGATGATAGAGCCTTGTTGTAGCAACACTCTCCCTCATTTGACTCTCTTGTCTTGACTTTATCTTTCATGCTAGCCGTTTTTTCCATCTAAGGAAGGAGGAGAGAGCACGAAGCCTTGCCATAGCAACACCGGAGTGAGCCTCTCTCCCCTAGGGTTTCGTCTCTGAGGCCCTGCCATAGCAGCACTTCAGAGCTCTTCCCTCGAGTCCTTAGTCGTCCTCCTTCAACCTGTGTGTCCTTCACTCTTGACTCCCTTAAACCCTAAGGCACTAATCTAGAAGTCCTCCAACGTTGAAGTGAAATTGGTCAAACAACTCTCAAAAACTTGAATTTCAAACCCTAACTACACTAACCCTAAGCTCAACTAACTTACTAACCCTAGTTGCTGACATTATCCTTGGTTATCACATCTTTAATGCAGCAACGTTTCATTTTGTGAGCAATTGAATGATAGTAAAGGCATTAATTGAGTTAAATATTGATTAGTTGCATTGAATGCCATATCGTTCTAGTGTTTATTGGTGAAGTGACATTACTTTTATTGCTATTTTGTAAACATTGACTTCGTCAACATTTACTTTCAAATTGCTTATATTGAATATCAGATAGTCTTTGACATATATGAAGTACTAATCGGAGCCTGCATATATCAGTTTATTGTTGCTTTGTTCTCGAGCAGGGGTTCTACTTGGTTGTCTTTGTTGGCTATAAGTTGGACTATCTGTTCTGGTGGTGACCTGTGAAGGGGGGAAACTCGTCATTGTCTGATTATCCTTTAGCCTCTTCAAAACCCCAGGTCACCGGGGACGTCTCCCCTGGGCCTCACCTCCCTAAAGAGAAAGAACCTCCCCATCATGGTGACATTGGGTGGGATA
>JZKD02S0321208.1:0-19514 GCA_000966675.3 Picea glauca
ATATTACAATGTAAAAGTAATGCCATATTACAATGTAATATGGCATTACCATATTACATTGTAATATGGAATACCATATTACAATGTAATATGGTAATACCATATTTCATGTAAAAAAAAAAAATTTAAACCTACAGTAATCGTTGCAATATCGACGAACTTTCGTCGGAATTATTTTTACTTTTTTACCATAACCGTTGCTATAGCGACGAATTTTCGTCGCACTGTTCCACGAAGTTTCATCGCATATACAACAAGTCCGTCGTAAATATGGTTTTGAGATCTAGCACTCGTCGATATTACCACGTAATTTCATCGCAAGTTGCAATGAAATTTCGTCGCACATTCAGCAGTTGCGTCGCAAGTTATTGGCTTGGCATAACTTTTCGTCCCAATTGTGAGGAATTTTTGTTGTACTTGGCACATTTCTTCGTTGGTATTGTGACAAAATTGCATCATAATTGTGACGATGAAGAAGGTTAACCAATATTGAAGGTGGTGACACATGGCTAGCTAATTTCGTCGATGTTTCCACGCACACCTGGATCGTGGATATAGTGACGAAAATTATTATAACGAAAAAAAATCTCTGCATTCCTAGAAATTGCGACGGATAAGTGTGGCAATATCAAAGAACAACCATCGCAAATTTGGTCATATGTACTAGTGTCTTATGATGAATCCCCCTCTATCCCCTAGATTTTCACCCAAAGGAATTCCATTTCACGCTATGGGAAACCCCCAGCCTATAGCTCCTCCACCTCGGGGCAGTGTTTATAACCCTCATTATGTCTCCTCTACAAGTATGGTGCCCATGCAACCTTTTATGAATCAATTTGGTGGAGGATTTTACCCTACCGGACAGGGCCATGGTGTATACCATAAACTTGGATGGCCTACAATCCCTCAACACCAATATTTCCTGAGAGCATGGGCTCAAATGTCGCAACCCTGACTCCCTTTTCTGTCCATGCTTAATCTGCCAGATTTTTCAAAATTAATGAATGACCCAGTGCATCATGATCCATCATGCCCCCCCATCCCCAACAAGCTTCCTTCAGACATTCCAAAATTTTAAGGAAATATTGGCGAGGATCCGAGAGATCATGTTATTACTTTTCATCTTTGGTGCTCATCTAATTCCCTGAAGGGCGATTCTATTCGTTTGAGGCTATTTCAACGCACCTTCATGGGGGTCACCATGAAGTGGTACATTGAGCTACAGGGGGGTGGACATACAGAAATTTAAATCAGATGGTGTTAGCACTGAAAGTTACACTTTGACTGCTAAAGTGCAAGCTCAATACCCATTAATAGGTTTGTAAGGTAATTTTTAAGATAAAGTGTCAAATGGGTAAAACTCAGTCCAACAATGTAAATCACAAGAAAATCTAGATAGGATGTATCAGAAAAAGAGGTCTTGTCTAAATTGGATCAAGGTTTTAAAGAGTAATATGGATAGAAGGAAGACTTTAGTGATAAAAATGAAATAAGTCTACTATTAGCATCAAGCATTACTAGTAGACAAATGAAGGAAAATCTTTAGACACAAGAACTTCTTTAATCAAATCTTTAAACTCCGAGAACAACTATAACAACATCTCAATCAAACCTCCATTGCAATACACCTATAAAACATCATTTGAAGCATTCAATGACAGTGAATTTTAGATTGAGAGAGAAACAAGATGGTAGGAAGGAAAACTGATTTCTATTAGACAAACATTCATCAAGTCTAATACATAAAATCCAGAGTTGGCTATGTTACATTTGGATATCACCAAAAGAGTCTTACATAAACCATCCAAACCTATACAATGAATTCTAATGCCTATCTTAGCACCTGCCTGAAATTACTAGTGTTTGTAGTGCTGAGCTAGAAGTGATTTGAAAACTTGGAGAAAACAATTAGAAGCTTTTATGATGAAATCCTCAGGTTATATTTTAAAAATATAAGTGTTGAAAACAAGGAGATACTTGATGAAAAGAATCATGAGCACAATGATGGTAATGAAAGCATAATGTACCTTGGATGCACTGCAAACTCTCTGATGAGTTGGCATCGTACAAATCAAACCATGATTTGACATTATAATGAGTAAAGGGACAAAATGGAGGGGTCTGTGTACATGATGTAAGAGGTGTCATGTCAGGGTGGTAGTGGAGGCATAAAAGATACTAGAGATGATGGCTTGTCCAACTTATCATGATGATCAAGATGTAACCAAAGGATTATAAACCAACCTCAACACTACTCTTTAGTTTATTTGTGTCAAAACCCAAAAATGACTATAGGAAAAAGACAAAGCCAAAAAATTAAAACAACACTAATGACTCAAAATAAAAAAACCTAAAGACTTTTTTGACCCAAGCAATTCTATGTGATAACATTGGATCCACAAGGGATGGCGTGCTCCATGTGAGATGAAAAGAACAAGTGGTTTTAGTGACTTATCCTAGGGCTATGGGGTCATTTTATTAAAATAAACAAAACAAAAAATGATATTTACAATGGAAGGGAAATCCGGTCATGGATTTAAGAAAACAATTCTTCAGAAAGTGCCCATTAACTGGGCCACCAAAAATTTTAGAGTCTTCCAAGTTTTGCAATATATAAGTATTATTTTGAAAAACTTTAGAAATATTGAAAGGACCAATCCACAAGGCTTTGAATTTACAATGCTTTCCTTTGTCTTTCCTTTGTGCATCCCCCTTGAGCACCAGATATCCTAGATGGAAATATTCTTTGTTTACCTTCTTGTCAAAAGCTTGCTTGATCTTCTGCTAATGGCTCTGTGCTTTATCAAGGAGATGCTCCCTGGTATGTTGTACTTCTACTAGCTGATGCAACCTTCTGACCATATCATCTGGTTCTCCTTGTTGGTCCTGAAGGAAATTTTCCACAGGAAAGGAAAGATGAGTAGGAAAAATAGATTTAATCCCATAAACAAGCTGAAAGGGGGGAATACCAAGTGATCTCTTTGTAGTGACTTTATCTGACCATAGGGAAAATTTTGTCTTTGAGTCCCATGATTTCTTGTTGTCCTCTAGTAACTTCTTAATAATCTTTACAAGGCTCTTGTTAGAAGACTCTACTAAACCATTGCCTTGGGGGTAATAAGGGGTAGAATGAACTAGTTGAATCACATACTTCTCACAAAATTTCACTAATGGTTCAACTTTGAAGGATGAAGCATTATCAGTAACAATCTTGCTCAGGCAACCAAATCTTAACATAATATCTTCAAGAAAACCAATAATTACCTTGTGTGTGGCACTCCCTATAGAAATGGCTTCTATACACTTGGTGAAATATTCAGTTGCAGTAAAAATCCATCGATGTTGACCACTCAAAGCTGGATGAATTTCCCCAATGAAGTCAAGTCCCCATTGCTGGAAAGGACCAAAAACCACTACATGATTTAGAGGCAAAGATTTCAGTTGCTTCTTTCCTGAAAATTTCTGACATTTATCACATGCCCTAATCTTTTCACAAACATCAATAAAAAGTCTAGGCCAAAAATACCCAGCTTTGAGAATCTTATATGCTGTGGTCCTCCAAAACTGATGACCCCCACACAAGCTGTCATGAAAATCAGTCATGGTATTTTGAGCCTCCTTTGGATCTAGATATATCAAGAGAACCCCTAGAGGATCTTTCCAATAAAGTATGTGATCAATGAGAAAATATATGATTTCTTTTAGTTTCAAAGATCTCACCTTGTTCTTCTCAAAACCATCAAGAGGCTACAAATTTTGCAAGAAATGAATAATGTCTTTGTACCAAGTGCATTCAACCAATTTTGGATTGATATGTGAGTTATTATCAAGGATATCCATTTGCTGGATTTCATAGTTTAGGTTCATGAAATTAACCCCCAATGATTTGCAATTTGATTCAACCAACAATCTAGCTAAAACTTTCCCTTTCACCAACTTAGTAGGCTTCATTTCAAGGTCAAACTCCATAATTTTTGCAATCCACTTTCTCTTCTTTCCATCTATGTTAGGCTAGATTAGTATTTCCTTCACAGAAGATGATGGGACATAAGCAATAATCCTGGAATGTAGAATATAAACCATGAAGGATTTAAGAGCTTTAAGCAAAGCATAATACTACTTTCCCATAATATCATACCTCACCTCTACATTCATTAATGCCCTGCTAAAAAAGGAAATGGGCTACTCCATCCCATTTGCATTTTTCTGAAGAAAGACAACAACCAATGTGTCATGTGAGGCAAAAGAAAATATCATAAATTACTTTGAATAATCCTAGCTGAGGAGAACATGTGCCTCAGTCAATGCTTATTTGATTTGATCAAAATAATTCCGAGCTTCAAAAGTCCATTTCACCTCATTTCCTTTTCTAAGGATAGTTGTGATAAAATTAACCAATTCAACAAAGTTAGAGATGAATCTTCTCAAAAAANACAATGTAAAAGTAATGCCATATTACAATGTAATATGGCATTACCATATTACATTGTAATATGGAATACCATATTACAATGTAATATGGTAATACCATATTTCATGTAAATTTTTTTTTTTTAAAACCTACAGTAATCGTTGCAATATCGACGAACTTTCGTCGGAATTATTTTTACTTTTTTACCATAACCGTTGCTATAGCGACGAATTTTCGTCGCACTGTTCCACAAAGTTTCATCGCATATACAACAAGTCCGTCGTAAATATGGTTTTGAGATCTATCACTCGTCGATATTACCACGTAATTTCATCGCAAGTTGCGACGAAATTTCGTCGCACATTCAGCAGTTGCGTCGCAAGTTATTGGCTTGGCATAACTTTTTGTCCCAATTGTGAGGAATTTTTGTTGTACTTGGCACATTTCTTCGTTGGTATTGTGACAAAATTACGTCATAATTGTGACGATGAAGAAGGTTAACCAATATTGAAGGTGGTGACACATGGCCAGCTAATTTCGTCGATGTTTCCACGCACACCTGGATCGTGGATATAGTGACGAAAATTATTATAACGAAAAAAAATATCTGCATTCATAGAAATTGCGACGGATAAGTGTGGCAATATCAAAGAACAACCGTCGCAAATTTGGTCATATGTACTAGTGTCTTATGATGAATCCCCCTCTGTCCCCTAGAGTTCCACCCAAAGGAATTCCATTTCACACTATGGGAAACCCCCAGCCTATAGCTCCTCCACCTGGGGGCAGTGTTTATAACCCTCATTATGTCTCCTCTACAAGTATGGTGCCCATGCAACCTTTTATGAATCAATTTGGTGGAGGATTTTACCCTACCGGACAGGGCCATGGTGTATACCATAAACTTGGATGGCCTACAATCCCTCAACACCAATATTTCCTGAGAGCATGGGCTCAAATGTCGCAACCCTGACTCCCTTTTCTGTCCATGCTTAATCTGCCAGATTTTTCAAAATTAATGAATGACCCAGTGCATCATGATCCATCATGCCCCCCCATCCCCAACAAGCTTCCTTCAGACATTCCAAAATTTTAAGGAAATATTGGCGAGGATCCGAGAGATCATGTTATTACTTTTCATCTTTGGTGCTCATCTAATTCCCTGAAGGGCGATTCTATTCGTTTGAGGCTATTTCAACGCACCTTCATGGGGGTCACCATGAAGTGGTACATTGAGCTACAGGGGGGTGGACATACAGAAATTTAAATCAGATGGTGTTAGCACTGAAAGTTACACTTTGACTGCTAAAGTGCAAGCTCAATACCCATTAATAGGTTTGTAAGGTAATTTTTAAGATAAAGTGTCAAATGGGTAAAACTCAGTCCAACAATGTAAATCACAAGAAAATCTAGATAGGATGTATCAGAAAAAGAGGTCTTGTCTAAATTGGATCAAGGTTTTAAAGAGTAATATGGATAGAAGGAAGACTTTAGTGATAAAAATGAAATAAGTCTACTATTAGCATCAAGCATTACTAGTAGACAAATGAAGGAAAATCTTTAGACACAAGAACTTCTTTAATCAAATCTTTAAACTCCGAGAACAACTATAACAACATCTCAATCAAACCTCCATTGCAATACACCTATAAAACATCATTTGAAGCATTCAATGACAGTGAATTTTAGATTGAGAGAGAAACAAGATGGTAGGAAGGAAAACTGATTTCTATTAGACAAACATTCATCAAGTCTAATACATAAAATCCAGAGTTGGCTATGTTACATTTGGATATCACCAAAAGAGTCTTACATAAACCATCCAAACCTATACAATGAATTCTAATGCCTATCTTAGCACCTGCCTGAAATTACTAGTGTTTGTAGTGCTGAGCTAGAAGTGATTTGAAAACTTGGAGAAAACAATTAGAAGCTTTTATGATGAAATCCTCAGGTTATATTTTAAAAATATAAGTGTTGAAAACAAGGAGATACTTGATGAAAAGAATCATGAGCACAATGATGGTAATGAAAGCATAATGTACCTTGGATGCACTGCAAACTCTCTGATGAGTTGGCATCGTACAAATCAAACCATGATTTGACATTATAATGAGTAAAGGGACAAAATGGAGGGGTCTGTGTACATGATGTAAGAGGTGTCATGTCAGGGTGGTAGTGGAGGCATAAAAGATACTAGAGATGATGGCTTGTCCAACTTATCATGATGATCAAGATGTAACCAAAGGATTATAAACCAACCTCAACACTACTCTTTAGTTTATTTGTGTCAAAACCCAAAAATGACTATAGGAAAAAGACAAAGCCAAAAAATTAAAACAACACTAATGACTCAAAATAAAAAAACCTAAAGACTTTTTTGACCCAAGCAATTCTATGTGATAACATTGGATCCACAAGGGATGGCGTGCTCCATGTGAGATGAAAAGAACAAGTGGTTTTAGTGACTTATCCTAGGGCTATGGGGTCATTTTATTAAAATAAACAAAACAAAAAATGATATTTACAATGGAAGGGAAATCCGGTCATGGATTTAAGAAAACAATTCTTCAGAAAGTGCCCATTAACTGGGCCACCAAAAATTTTAGAGTCTTCCAAGTTTTGCAATATATAAGTATTATTTTGAAAAACTTTAGAAATATTGAAAGGACCAATCCACAAGGCTTTGAATTTACAATGCTTTCCTTTGTCTTTCCTTTGTGCATCCCCCTTGAGCACCAGATATCCTAGATGGAAATATTCTTTGTTTACCTTCTTGTCAAAAGCTTGCTTGATCTTCTGCTAATGGCTCTGTGCTTTATCAAGGAGATGCTCCCTGGTATGTTGTACTTCTACTAGCTGATGCAACCTTCTGACCATATCATCTGGTTCTCCTTGTTGGTCCTGAAGGAAATTTTCCACAGGAAAGGAAAGATGAGTAGGAAAAATAGATTTAATCCCATAAACAAGCTGAAAGGGGGGAATACCAAGTGATCTCTTTGTAGTGACTTTATCTGACCATAGGGAAAATTTTGTCTTTGAGTCCCATGATTTCTTGTTGTCCTCTAGTAACTTCTTAATAATCTTTACAAGGCTCTTGTTAGAAGACTCTACTAAACCATTGCCTTGGGGGTAATAAGGGGTAGAATGAACTAGTTGAATCACATACTTCTCACAAAATTTCACTAATGGTTCAACTTTGAAGGATGAAGCATTATCAGTAACAATCTTGCTCAGGCAACCAAATCTTAACATAATATCTTCAAGAAAACCAATAATTACCTTGTGTGTGGCACTCCCTATAGAAATGGCTTCTATACACTTGGTGAAATATTCAGTTGCAGTAAAAATCCATCGATGTTGACCACTCAAAGCTGGATGAATTTCCCCAATGAAGTCAAGTCCCCATTGCTGGAAAGGACCAAAAACCACTACATGATTTAGAGGCAAAGATTTCAGTTGCTTCTTTCCTGAAAATTTCTGACATTTATCACATGCCCTAATCTTTTCACAAACATCAATAAAAAGTCTAGGCCAAAAATACCCAGCTTTGAGAATCTTATATGCTGTGGTCCTCCAAAACTGATGACCCCCACACAAGCTGTCATGAAAATCAGTCATGGTATTTTGAGCCTCCTTTGGATCTAGATATATCAAGAGAACCCCTAGAGGATCTTTCCAATAAAGTATGTGATCAATGAGAAAATATATGATTTCTTTTAGTTTCAAAGATCTCACCTTGTTCTTCTCAAAACCATCAAGAGGCTACAAATTTTGCAAGAAATGAATAATGTCTTTGTACCAAGTGCATTCAACCAATTTTGGATTGATATGTGAGTTATTATCAAGGATATCCATTTGCTGGATTTCATAGTTTAGGTTCATGAAATTAACCCCCAATGATTTGCAATTTGATTCAACCAACAATCTAGCTAAAACTTTCCCTTTCACCAACTTAGTAGGCTTCATTTCAAGGTCAAACTCCATAATTTTTGCAATCCACTTTCTCTTCTTTCCATCTATGTTAGGCTAGATTAGTATTTCCTTCACAGAAGATGATGGGACATAAGCAATAATCCTGGAATGTAGAATATAAACCATGAAGGATTTAAGAGCTTTAAGCAAAGCATAATACTACTTTCCCATAATATCATACCTCACCTCTACATTCATTAATGCCCTGCTAAAAAAGGAAATGGGCTACTCCATCCCATTTGCATTTTTCTGAAGAAAGACAACAACCAATGTGTCATGTGAGGCAAAAGAAAATATCATAAATTACTTTGAATAATCCTAGCTGAGGAGAACATGTGCCTCAGTCAATGCTTATTTGATTTGATCAAAATAATTCCGAGCTTCAAAAGTCCATTTCACCTCATTTCCTTTTCTAAGGATAGTTGTGATAAAATTAACCAATTCAACAAAGTTAGAGATGAATCTTCTCAAAAAAATTATTTTACCAAGAAAGACTGAATCTCCTTCCTAGACCTAGGAAGAGACAAAGTCTTGATGGCCTCTACTCTACTTGGATGAATCCTTACCCCTTTCGCCAAGAAAATGTGTCCCAACAACTTGCCTTCTTTCATAGCAAACAAAGACTTCTTAGGATTGAGAGACAGCTCAAAATTTCTACATTTTAGGAAAATCTTCTTGAAATGATGATAATGTTCCTTATCAAACTTTGAGAAAACTGTAATTTCATCTAGATAGATTCCCACAAATTTTTCCTTTTCCCAAATGAAGGCAATATCCATTTATCGCTGGAAGGTTTCTCTTGCATTCATTAGACCAAAGGGCATTTTAGCACACATAAATGTGCCCCAAGGAGTAATGAAAGTTGTTTTCTCTCTATCTCCAGGTAGAAAATAGATCTGATTGTAGCCTGAGAAGCCATCAATCATAGACACCCTTGTTGAACCAGTCATCCTCTGCAAAATATGATCCATCTTAGGCAAGGGATAATTATCTTTCTTGGAAGTTCTGTTTAAATTTCTGAAATCAACACAAAGTCTGATTTCACCATTCTTTTTCCTCACAGGGACTAGGTTGACCACCCACTCAGAGTACCTTAAAGGTATGATGATCTTAGCATCAATCAAATTCTTGACTTCCTTTTCCATAATAAGAAACAACATGGGATTTATCTGTCTTAGTTTCTGCCTAAATGGTTTGGTCTCATCTTTCAAAGGAATTTTAGGTTCAATGATACTTGTATCATAAGTTTGTAGATCCTCATATTTCCAAGAAAATACATCAACAAACTCCTTTAATAACTTCACATACTCAAACCTTTGTTCCTTTGATAAAATGCTAGACAACTTGACATGGGATTTTCCTCTATACCTAAATTGCATTCTGTCACATCATCTTCTTCATTTGAACCTTTAACCTTCACAACCACATCATTTCTGTCAAAGAATCTCTCCAAAGGGACCAATCCTTTGGGAATATGGTTACTGGCCAATTGGAAAATCTCGTGGTCTACAATTTTCTTGAGGAATATATCAACATGAGGGCTTTTTATATCATCTTGATCTTGATCAATGTGAAGAGAAGAAAACTCTTCCACTATTTTCAGAGATCTATTAATCTCAAGATCATCCTCAAAGACCTTCCAATGTTTGACATTTCTAGGTATAGAGGGTTTATACATCACTTCCACATCATACTTGAGCTTCAGGGGCAAAGGGATCTTAAAGTTACTAGCATAAACAACCAAAGAATCTGCCATAGCATTCTCTTCCCTTGGAACAAAAGAGATGTTAAAAAATAAGAAATTTTTTACAATAAGATTCCAAACTTCATTTTTGTAAGTTCTCAATATGGGATGTTTTGCTTGATACAAATTTTTAACCTGATGCACAATTAGTTCAACATCTCTGAAAACTGCTAACTCATCAATGTTCATATCATTAGCATCCCTCAACAAAAAACAAGAGCCTCATACTCTACAACATTATTTGTGGTTTCAAACTCCAGTTTATATGACAAGGATATGATTTCTTGAGATGGGGAAATAAAAACCACTCTAGCACTAGCACTTTATTTAGGAGAGGCTCAATCAAAAAATATCTTCCAAACTGGGGAATCTTGAGGAGGTGTCTCACATGTTTAATAGGTTGTTTTCTGATTTCAGTGGGTGACTTAGGAGCATCAGTGAGTTGTAGAATACTGGATCCTAGATCAGTGTCAACTGCATAAATTGGATGGTTTGTAGGATTAGATTCATCACTGATGATGTAATCTAGTTGTGCTTCCATGTAAAGCCTTCTATGCTCTCCTCCAAACACAAGAATAGTGGCATATGAAAGATCCATCTGCAATGTCNGGGGCAGTGTTTATAACCCTCATTATGTCTCCTCTACAAGTATGGTGCCCATGCAACCTTTTATGAATCAATTTGGTGGAGGATTTTACCCTACCGGACAGGGCCATGGTGTATACCATAAACTTGGATGGCCTACAATCCCTCAACACCAATATTTCCTGAGAGCATGGGCTCAAATGTCGCAACCCTGACTCCCTTTTCTGTCCATGCTTAATCTGCCAGATTTTTCAAAATTAATGAATGACCCAGTGCATCATGATCCATCATGCCCCCCCATCCCCAACAAGCTTCCTTCAGACATTCCAAAATTTTAAGGAAATATTGGCGAGGATCCGAGAGATCATGTTATTACTTTTCATCTTTGGTGCTCATCTAATTCCCTGAAGGGCGATTCTATTCGTTTGAGGCTATTTCAACGCACCTTCATGGGGGTCACCATGAAGTGGTACATTGAGCTACAGGGGGGTGGACATACAGAAATTTAAATCAGATGGTGTTAGCACTGAAAGTTACACTTTGACTGCTAAAGTGCAAGCTCAATACCCATTAATAGGTTTGTAAGGTAATTTTTAAGATAAAGTGTCAAATGGGTAAAACTCAGTCCAACAATGTAAATCACAAGAAAATCTAGATAGGATGTATCAGAAAAAGAGGTCTTGTCTAAATTGGATCAAGGTTTTAAAGAGTAATATGGATAGAAGGAAGACTTTAGTGATAAAAATGAAATAAGTCTACTATTAGCATCAAGCATTACTAGTAGACAAATGAAGGAAAATCTTTAGACACAAGAACTTCTTTAATCAAATCTTTAAACTCCGAGAACAACTATAACAACATCTCAATCAAACCTCCATTGCAATACACCTATAAAACATCATTTGAAGCATTCAATGACAGTGAATTTTAGATTGAGAGAGAAACAAGATGGTAGGAAGGAAAACTGATTTCTATTAGACAAACATTCATCAAGTCTAATACATAAAATCCAGAGTTGGCTATGTTACATTTGGATATCACCAAAAGAGTCTTACATAAACCATCCAAACCTATACAATGAATTCTAATGCCTATCTTAGCACCTGCCTGAAATTACTAGTGTTTGTAGTGCTGAGCTAGAAGTGATTTGAAAACTTGGAGAAAACAATTAGAAGCTTTTATGATGAAATCCTCAGGTTATATTTTAAAAATATAAGTGTTGAAAACAAGGAGATACTTGATGAAAAGAATCATGAGCACAATGATGGTAATGAAAGCATAATGTACCTTGGATGCACTGCAAACTCTCTGATGAGTTGGCATCGTACAAATCAAACCATGATTTGACATTATAATGAGTAAAGGGACAAAATGGAGGGGTCTGTGTACATGATGTAAGAGGTGTCATGTCAGGGTGGTAGTGGAGGCATAAAAGATACTAGAGATGATGGCTTGTCCAACTTATCATGATGATCAAGATGTAACCAAAGGATTATAAACCAACCTCAACACTACTCTTTAGTTTATTTGTGTCAAAACCCAAAAATGACTATAGGAAAAAGACAAAGCCAAAAAATTAAAACAACACTAATGACTCAAAATAAAAAAACCTAAAGACTTTTTTGACCCAAGCAATTCTATGTGATAACATTGGATCCACAAGGGATGGCGTGCTCCATGTGAGATGAAAAGAACAAGTGGTTTTAGTGACTTATCCTAGGGCTATGGGGTCATTTTATTAAAATAAACAAAACAAAAAATGATATTTACAATGGAAGGGAAATCCGGTCATGGATTTAAGAAAACAATTCTTCAGAAAGTGCCCATTAACTGGGCCACCAAAAATTTTAGAGTCTTCCAAGTTTTGCAATATATAAGTATTATTTTGAAAAACTTTAGAAATATTGAAAGGACCAATCCACAAGGCTTTGAATTTACAATGCTTTCCTTTGTCTTTCCTTTGTGCATCCCCCTTGAGCACCAGATATCCTAGATGGAAATATTCTTTGTTTACCTTCTTGTCAAAAGCTTGCTTGATCTTCTGCTAATGGCTCTGTGCTTTATCAAGGAGATGCTCCCTGGTATGTTGTACTTCTACTAGCTGATGCAACCTTCTGACCATATCATCTGGTTCTCCTTGTTGGTCCTGAAGGAAATTTTCCACAGGAAAGGAAAGATGAGTAGGAAAAATAGATTTAATCCCATAAACAAGCTGAAAGGGGGGAATACCAAGTGATCTCTTTGTAGTGACTTTATCTGACCATAGGGAAAATTTTGTCTTTGAGTCCCATGATTTCTTGTTGTCCTCTAGTAACTTCTTAATAATCTTTACAAGGCTCTTGTTAGAAGACTCTACTAAACCATTGCCTTGGGGGTAATAAGGGGTAGAATGAACTAGTTGAATCACATACTTCTCACAAAATTTCACTAATGGTTCAACTTTGAAGGATGAAGCATTATCAGTAACAATCTTGCTCAGGCAACCAAATCTTAACATAATATCTTCAAGAAAACCAATAATTACCTTGTGTGTGGCACTCCCTATAGAAATGGCTTCTATACACTTGGTGAAATATTCAGTTGCAGTAAAAATCCATCGATGTTGACCACTCAAAGCTGGATGAATTTCCCCAATGAAGTCAAGTCCCCATTGCTGGAAAGGACCAAAAACCACTACATGATTTAGAGGCAAAGATTTCAGTTGCTTCTTTCCTGAAAATTTCTGACATTTATCACATGCCCTAATCTTTTCACAAACATCAATAAAAAGTCTAGGCCAAAAATACCCAGCTTTGAGAATCTTATATGCTGTGGTCCTCCAAAACTGATGACCCCCACACAAGCTGTCATGAAAATCAGTCATGGTATTTTGAGCCTCCTTTGGATCTAGATATATCAAGAGAACCCCTAGAGGATCTTTCCAATAAAGTATGTGATCAATGAGAAAATATATGATTTCTTTTAGTTTCAAAGATCTCACCTTGTTCTTCTCAAAACCATCAAGAGGCTACAAATTTTGCAAGAAATGAATAATGTCTTTGTACCAAGTGCATTCAACCAATTTTGGATTGATATGTGAGTTATTATCAAGGATATCCATTTGCTGGATTTCATAGTTTAGGTTCATGAAATTAACCCCCAATGATTTGCAATTTGATTCAACCAACAATCTAGCTAAAACTTTCCCTTTCACCAACTTAGTAGGCTTCATTTCAAGGTCAAACTCCATAATTTTTGCAATCCACTTTCTCTTCTTTCCATCTATGTTAGGCTAGATTAGTATTTCCTTCACAGAAGATGATGGGACATAAGCAATAATCCTGGAATGTAGAATATAAACCATGAAGGATTTAAGAGCTTTAAGCAAAGCATAATACTACTTTCCCATAATATCATACCTCACCTCTACATTCATTAATGCCCTGCTAAAAAAGGAAATGGGCTACTCCATCCCATTTGCATTTTTCTGAAGAAAGACAACAACCAATGTGTCATGTGAGGCAAAAGAAAATATCATAAATTACTTTGAATAATCCTAGCTGAGGAGAACATGTGCCTCAGTCAATGCTTATTTGATTTGATCAAAATAATTCCGAGCTTCAAAAGTCCATTTCACCTCATTTCCTTTTCTAAGGATAGTTGTGATAAAATTAACCAATTCAACAAAGTTAGAGATGAATCTTCTCAAAAAAATTATTTTACCAAGAAAGACTGGATCTCCTTCCTAGACCTAGGAAGAGACAGAGTCTTGATGGCCTCTACTCTACTTGGATGAATCCTTACCCCTTTTGCCAAGACAATGTGTCCCAACAACTTGCCTTCTTTCATAGCAAACAAAGACTTCTTAGGATTGAGAGACAGCTCAAAATTTCTACATTTTAGGAAAATCTTCTTCAAATGATGATAATGTTCCTTATCAAACTTTGAGAAAACTGTAATTTCATCCAGATAGATTCCCAAAAAAAATTCCTTTTCCCAAATGAAGGCAATATCCATTTCTCGCTGGAAGGTTTCTCTTGCATTCATTAGACGAAAGGGCATTTTAGCACACATAAATGTGCCCCAAGGAGTAATGAAAGTTGTTTTCTCTCTATCTCCAGGTAGAAAATAGATCTGATTGTAGCCTGAGAAGCCATCAATCATAGACACCCTTGTTGAACCAGTCATCCTCTGCAAAATATGATCCATCTTAGGCAAGGGATAATTATCTTTCTTGGAAGTTCTGTTTAAATTTCTGAAATCAACACAAAGTCTGATTTCACCATTCTTTTTCCTCACAGGGACTAGGTTGACCACCCACTCAGAGTACCTTAAAGGTATGATGATCTTAGCATCAATCAAATTCTTGACTTCCTTTTCCATAATAAGAAACAACATGGGATTTATCTGTCTTAGTTTCTGCCTAAATGGTTTGGTCTCATCTTTCAAAGGAATTTTAGGTTCAATGATACTTGTATCATAAGTTTGTAGATCCTCATATTTCCAAGAAAATACATCAACAAACTCCTTTAATAACTTCACATACTCAAACCTTTGTTCCTTTGATAAAATGCTAGACAACTTGACATGGGATTTTCCTCTATACCTAAATTGCATTCTGTCACATCATCTTCTTCATTTGAACCTTTAACCTTCACAACCACATCATTTCTGTCAAAGAATCTCTCCAAAGGGACCAATCCTTTGGGAATATGGTTACTGGCCAATTGGAAAATCTCGTGGTCTACAATTTTCTTGAGGAATATATCAACATGAGGGCTTTTTATATCATCTTGATCTTGATCAATGTGAAGAGAAGAAAACTCTTCCACTATTTTCAGAGATCTATTAATCTCAAGATCATCCTCAAAGACCTTCCAATGTTTGACATTTCTAGGTATAGAGGGTTTATACATCACTTCCACATCATACTTGAGCTTCAGGGGCAAAGGGATCTTAAAGTTACTAGCATAAACAACCAAAGAATCTGCCATAGCATTCTCTTCCCTTGGAACAAAAGAGATGTTAAAAAATAAGAAATTTTTTACAATAAGATTCCAAACTTCATTTTTGTAAGTTCTCAATATGGGATGTTTTGCTTGATACAAATTTTTAACCTGATGCACAATTAGTTCAACATCTCTGAAAACTGCTAACTCATCAATGTTCATATCATTAGCATCCCTCAACAAAAAACAAGAGCCTCATACTCTACAACATTATTTGTGGTTTCAAACTCCAGTTTATATGACAAGGATATGATTTCTTGAGATGGGGAAATAAAAACCACTCTAGCACTAGCACTTTATTTAGGAGAGGCTCAATCAAAAAATATCTTCCAAACTGGGGAATCTTGAGGAGGTGTCTCACATGTTTAATAGGTTGTTTTCTGATTTCAGTGGGTGACTTAGGAGCATCAGTGAGTTGTAGAATACTGGATCCTAGATCAGTGTCAACTGCATAAATTGGATGGTTTGTAGGATTAGATTCATCACTGATGATGTAATCTAGTTGTGCTTCCATGTAAAGCCTTCTATGCTCTCCTCCAAACACAAGAATAGTGGCATATGAAAGATCCATCTGCAATGTCTCCCCTAGTCTCTTAATCCAATATTGTGACAATAACATCCCAAACTTAGGGGGGGACATCAACCACTACAATATCCATGACCACATTCTTCATGGGTAGTTGAAACATAGTAACATCCAGGTCCTTAATCACTCAAAGGCATTTCACTTTCTTGGAGTCAAAGGAGTATAAGTCATGATAGGTTTTAGTAATTTCTAGACCCAAATCAACAATGGCAATTTTAGGTAGAAGGTTATGAGATGCACCTGAGTCCATCAAGCAGTTGTGCAAAACTTATCATGAATATTCAATGATGTGTAAAAGGGAGGATAAGAGTCATCCCTATATTCTACCAAAGGTCCCAATATGATTGCTGGTTTTTCATCTTGTAAGTTCACCAAATCTGTGGAATTGAAGGAAGATTTAGGTTGCATCATCTTAGAAAGGTACCTCTTAAATTCTTCATTTTTAATCAATTCTAAAAATGGGATTGGAACTTTGATCTTTTGAATTTCATTCTCAAAAATGAAAGAAGATGGATATTTTAGAATCTCGTTAATCTCTGGAATAAGGGCCTTAATCACTATTTGATGGTTTTGTTTCTCTTTTTCCTGATTGCTAAAAGCCACAAATTTAGCATAATTTTCTGTTTTCTTGGGCTGATCATATGTACTAGGATTTCCATCCTTCTTTTTTGATCTCAAGTTGTATTTATTTTCGTTTTCATCATTTTTCTCCCCTTTACTCAATTCATTCAACTGACTATCCATAAAAGACTCTTCATATGCATACTGATTTAGATGAGGAGATGTGGAGGTATCACCCAAACAATGAATTTCTAGATCTGTTTCTTCATCCTCTCCTACTTCATCATCAACCATGTTATTTTGAAGAGGGGTCTAAACTTTTTGGTCATTCATATTTCTATGATATCTTTGAAGTATCTCAGGGGCATTATTTTGTCTTTTGAAATTTCCTTTATTACCAGTATCTTGTGTGTTTCTATTATTTTGTCTTCTCTCAAGTTTCAATTTTTCCATTTCAGCAAAAAGTGATTTAACCAGCTTTGTTAGTTCATCTACCCAAGGGTTAACACTAGAAGAACTAGAGGTTGAAGCTTCAACCCTATTTTTTCTCCCATCTCTATCAAATTTTCCTCTAAGATTATCAGTTGCCAATATGTTTGATTCTACCTCCAAGGATACATCTTGCATATGAGCTAATGAGGTAGATCTCCTTTCTCTCAACATGATGAAAANTGTAGGATTAGATTCATCACTGATGATGTAATCTAGTTGTGCTTCCATGTAAAGCCTTCTATGCTCTCCTCCAAACACAAGAATAGTGGCATATGAAAGATCCATCTGCAATGTCCCCCCTAGTCTCTTAATCCAATATTGTGACAATAACATCCCAAACTTAGGGGGGGACATCAACCACTACAATATCCATGACCACATTCTTCATGGGTAGTTGAAACATAGTAACAACCAGGTCCTTAATCACTCAAAGAAATTTCACTTTCTTGGAGTCAAAGGAGTATAATTCATGATAGGTTTTAGTAATTTCTAGACCCAAATCAACAATGGCAGTTTTAGGTAGAAGGTTATGAGATGCACCTGAGTCCATCAAGCAGTTGTGCAAAACTTATCATGAATATTCAATGATGTGTAAAAGGGAGGATAAGAGTCATCCCTATCTTCTACCAAAGGTCCCAATATGACTGCTGGTTTTTCATCTTGTAAGTTCACCAAATCTATGGAATTGAAGGAAGATTTAGGTTGCATCATCTTAGAAAGGTACCTCTTAAATTCTTTATTTTTAATCAATTCTAAAAATGGGATTGGAACTTTGATCTTTTGAATTTCATTCTCAAAAATGAAAGAAGATGGATATTTCAGAATCTCGTTAATCTCTGGAATAAGGGCCTTAATCACTATTTGATGGTTTTGTTTCTCTTTTTCCTTATTGCTAAAAGCCACAAATTTAGCATAATTTTCTGTTTTCTTGGGCTGATCATATGTACTAGGATTTCCATCCTTCTTTTTTGATCTCAAGTTGTATTTATTTTGGTTTTCATCATTTTTCTCCCCTTTACTCAATTCATTCAACTGACTATCCATAAAAGACTCTTCATATGCATACTGATTTAGATGAGGAGATGTGGAGGTATCACCCAAACAATGAATTTCTAGATCTGTTTCTTCATCCTCTCCTACTTCATCATCAACCATGTTATTTTGAAGAGGGGTCTAAACTTTTTGGTCATTCATATTTCTATGATATCTTTGAAGTATCTCAGGGGCATTATTTTGTCTTTTGAAATTTCCTTTATTACCAGTATCTTGTGTGTTTCTATTATTTTGTCTTCTCTCAAGTTTCAATTTTTCCATTTCAGCAAAAAGTGATTTAACCAGCTTTGTTAGTTCATCTACCCAAGGGTTAACACTAGAAGAACTAGAGGTTGAAGCTTCAACCCTATTTTTTCTCCCATCTCTATCAAATTTTCCTCTAAGATTATCAGTTGCCAATATGTTTGATTCTACCTCCAAGGATACATCTTGCATATGAGCTAATGAGGTAGATCTCCTTTCTCTCAACATGATGAAAAATTCAGGGTCAAAATCATCGGCATAGGTTATCTTGGAAGAGCTTTCAGTAGGTTTAATCTTTGTGGGGATTTTATTGTACATTTTATTAAATATCTTTGAAAAATCTAAAACAAATTCCCCTTCTTTTCTCTTGAGTGACCCAACCTCTATAATATAATATAATAAATATTTCTTATCACCCCAATGCCTCAGAAAGGAATCATCCAAAGCTTCAATTCCAACAATTTATCCAAGAGTTAAAGCCCTAAACATTTTCTAGCCTCACCATCAAGGCTTTGTACAAAAAATCTCATCCAAACATCCTCATTTTCAATATTAATATTGTCAACATAGCTATAAAAAGATGCAAGGTGATCCTCTGTAGCTATGTCCTCTTCTCCTGTAAACTTGGGCATGTACTTAAGATAGTATCCAACTAGGAGAGCATTCATAGGAAGAGGCAACACAAGAGGAGCATACCTACCAACCACTATGGCATATATCCTGTTTCTAGGAAGGTTTGCACTTGCCATAGGATTATTGTAAAGAACCAAAATTCAATATAGCATAGAAAAACCTCAGGAAAAGTACTCAACGCCTTGAAAAAGAGATAATTTCAGATAATAAGCCTCTTCGAGGGGGCAACCTCCTTTTACCCCA
>JZKD02S0321219.1:0-19513 GCA_000966675.3 Picea glauca
TTTCCATATTAACTAACTCTATTAAAAATCCATTTTTTTAATATATTATTATACTTATATTATTCTATTAATAATAATTATATAAGAAATAAAACAACATTTCACATACTTTTTCAATCACAAATATGAAATGTTTTTATTCAATATCAAAAAAACTCACATGAAAATTCTCCGGAAAATCTTTAGTATTCATGTGCACACGCACTTCCAAAAAAATGATATAAAAATTAAAGCCAACTATCTTTGAAAAAATTATAACATTTAAAATCTAGCTCTATTATATCCCTTATATTATAACATTTTGAACCTAGCTCTATTACACCCCTTATATATGGTTTGCTCATTCCAAACAAACAACATGATTGTAATATACACTAATGTAGAGATTTCAATATCTCATTTTAATAAAAGTATACATTAATGTAGAGATTTCAATATCTCATTTTAATAAAAGTTTCCTGTAGTTAAAATTTTCTTTTTTCATTTTACTTGAATGATTACTTAACAATTAATTAGAAACTTGTAAAAGAAAAATGAAAGACTCTTAACAATAAAACAATTAGGATATGAATTTGTCATTTTATTTTCAAATTTATCCATTAATAATTATATAAATTTAGTCAACAATTATAAGAAAATTTATCATTTCATTTTCGAATTTATTATTGATGTTATTTTTAAATTTATCCATTAATAATTATATAAATTTGGTTAACAATTATAATTATAAGAAAATTTATCATTTCATTTTCGAATTTATTATTGTTGTGTTAAAATTTGATCGTCAAAATTTGATTAAACACGAGGTTAAAGTTATTTTCTATGTTGAATTTTAATTGAAATTATAATAAATTAAATTAATTTAAAATTTCTCAAGAATATGCTTCCACTATATATCAAATTTCATATCTGAAATGCATATAACCAAAATTTTTGTCTTTACCAAATGATTAGCTTATTTCAATAACGTACATTGTAGAACACTTGGATTTTGTGGACACAAATATGTTGTATAATTGACATAATAGTATTGCACACGTATCAAGAAATGGGGCAATATAGAAATGGGAAATGAGAAATGGAGCCCTCTTGATACCTTTTACCTTCTTCTACCTATGTATGTTTTCCTTTGCGGGTCCCCTTTTCCTAACCTTTTATTAGTGAAGATGTGGGGTGGTAATACCTTTGTCAAAATCCCCACATCCTGCATGCCGCATCACACGTAAATCTATTATGTAGATGTAGGGAGTGGAATCCTCATAAATCTTGCAACCTGCATCCCCACAACCCACATTCCCTCAACCCACATTCTCACAAACCCACAATCTTGCATTCCCGCACCCTGCAACTCACATTCTCGCATTCTATACTTAATTTTTTCTTTAAGTCCCTCAGTAGCTCATGTGGAAGCATGACCTCGATGCACCTGCCTCCCTGCATCATCCTTCTTCCTGCAACCCACATTCCACGTCATACTCTTGATCCATGCCACGTAATCCACTTTCCATGTATGGTACGATTGGTTTTCCCGAGGTAGTCTCGACATATCCATCGCACAACACCCATATGATGAGAACGACTGTAGTTAATAACGGAGATTAATTCTCACACATTTCCCTCGATCCTCATGTACGCAAATGACAGTTGCCAATTAATGAGCAACATGCACCAAACATATGAAGGGGAAAATTTGAACAATGAATTGGCCCCTCATTTGTGATTAAAGGGTACCTATCAAACACGAAATCAAAGTTATACATGTAATTCTCACACCCACCCAAGTGCATTGAAAGTGGAAAAAGATGGTGAACAAGAAGAAGAGAAAACCATTTTGTGGAGACATAGTGAATTCATTGGCTCGTGAAAGTAGGGATTTTCAATGGTGTATAAAATATAAGTGGTATTTTGATTTTTTCCAGGAGGACAAGCTCAAAAACAAACTCTGTGTGTCAAGGATAGTGAAATCCAGATGTGTGTATGAGGCATTTGATTTCAAAGAATTGGTCACCTAGTGTGCTAAGATATTTGATTCAAAACATCAACTCATTGATGTTAAGGAAAGTGGAAGAACACATGTCCCTTTAACACCAAATACTTTAAAAAGGATGTTATGCCTCTTGACACCAGATAGAGTCCCAAAGCTTCCTGAAGTAGATTCCTTTTTGGATGTTCAAGGTGGTGGCATGAGTTTTCTCAAGGAATTTTTGGTTCAACCTCTGGTGGGATCCTCGAACATTAGTGAAATCAACACATCCATGTTGGCTCAGCCGTTTAAAGAATTTGACTAGATTTTCGCATGACAGGTGGGTCAAGACTCAACATCATATGTTCCTAGGTATGTTCTATATGTACTCCTTCACTTAGTAAATGCAGGCATCATCCTCGATTGGGCCCAAGTTATCTCAAACGAGATTTCACACCAACTGTCTAGTTTCATTTAGACTAAGAGGCTCTACATGACATCTTACTTGGTTCTTTCTCTTGCTTACTGTAATACATTCGAGGGCATGCCCCCAAGGGGAAATGCCAATTTTGAGGAAGATCCAACTGAATTTTGGTATCCCACACTATGGAAGCACAAGGCCCCATTTTATTTTTACCAAATCCAAGATTCCTTTGTTAAGAAGTGAAAAAGCATGCTTGATGATTGACCAAATCTAGGTGTCATGAAGATCAAATTCGAAATAGGTTCGATCCTTGGACTTGTGGGTTATTTGGCCGACATGTGGACTAAACATTCATTCATGCAGCAATATCACTCAACAATCCTCTTATGGCACACCACTTAATGAAATCAAGTGCTGCAAGATTTTCTCCCTCCTGTACCCTGGATCACATCTTGGAGTCTTCAACTCAACATCATCTTATGAAGTTCATAGGAACTTCGTCTTATTTTTTCACCATAAGAACAAGTGCTAGGAATTAACAACCAAATGCTAACATATAAACTCTTAATTCTCCACAGGACCATGGGCTAGGACCAAGCGCTAGGGCATCAAACTACTTCTGGTCATCGAAATTTTCTTTATCCCCATAGTCCATCAGACTCTCTCATCAGACTTCTCCTCTATCAGAGTATCATTGTTGGAATTCAATGAAATGTGACCACTTCGATGGTTTATCCCATGCCGCTTTGATGGTTGGACTCCATGCCACTCCGATGTGTTGGGACCGCTCTGACTGATAAGTTTCGATAAGCACTAATCACTTTGCTGAGCACCATATCCACACTCCTGCTCTTTACTCATGCACATTCAACTCGTAGATTTAACAAGGTTTAAGAACATACATTAACACATACAATCTCAAATATGCACATAAGTACATTAGAATTATATTAAGATTGAGCTTGATTACACACACACAGACTCTCTGGACTTGACCGCCCTCTCGGCTCGATTTACGTTGTGTCAGGCCTCTCCTAACTCTTTCCTACATGATACATTTATAATAGTGAATAAAAAAAGGATAAGATTATTCCAGACCTGATCTATCCTCACAATATCGCTAAGATTGCTCAAGATCATAACAAACAATTAACAAAACCCTATTGTTTGCACATATATTGAGGAAATCTTGTCCTCTTGGCCATGTCACGCCCACGTTCATCTTCTGGAAGGTTCACGGTTCCAATTTGATTTGGGGGGAGGTCTATGCATCTGGATCAATGCTCACATGGATTAAGCCGACCAAGGTGACATAAGTGGACATATATTTTCTTAGGGGGGGACGAGTGTGTGTATTTTAAGAGAATCTCACATAAATAAGACTCATTGGCTTCAAAGATAAACCCCTGCTTCTTCCTCAATTTGTGTGTGATATATTTTTGGTGTATTAGTTGTGTAGACAATACAAGACATTGTCCTTGTTCTTTGATAAGAAGAGAAAGTGGCAATTTATTCCCATGCCATTCAAAATTGTTAGTATTACAGTAAAAAAATCATCTAGTTTGACTGAGATGGAAGGATTCTTCGAATCCTTTAATATGAAAGAAGTAGAATGCCCCAATGTATTTGATCTAGAAGGTATTTTCATGGCTCATATGGTATCAATCGGTTACTCCTCAGTTTTTGACATGGTGCAAGAAATTTTAGAAGGAGGCAATGAGAATGAAGACTTGCATGTCGAGGCCAAGGTGATAACTACCCTAAGAAAAATTACTCCCAAAAAGAAGAAACACGCTACCCATGAAGATGCACATACTAGGGAAAGTTCAAATGTTGGTCCAATAGAGATCTCTCCCCTGGAAGGAAACAAGCAACCACAACATAGACAAAGGGGAAAATCCACAACCAGTGCCAAGGGTGGCATAGTGCATCACCCACATAAGATCCCCTCTTCATGCCACAAGAGTCATAATATTAATGTTGGCAGAAAACATAGTAATGAGGGATGTGCGGGTGATGGAGATGGTGGGGAACCCCCTCGATACCAATTGGAGGCAACACATACGGTTAATCCCGTTTCCAAAATAAAAAGGAACCTAAATGGAGGTGTTTCTCTAGACCCCAACGATTTAGAATTGAACATGAATGATATGGAAGTTGATGAAATCAATAACATGCCCGCATGGGTTGCAATGCAAATAATAGATAGTAAGTTGATAGTAGAGGAGTTGGTTCATGAGGGGCCAACTGTTTTTGAGGAAGAGTATCTGACTCTTCATCATGCCAAATACGACAAACAATCTAAGAAGCTCCATATTGAAAGAGTTAATATGAATGATAAAATAATGATGAAAAAATGGAGCTATGAAATTGAAGTCAAAGGCTTGAATCCTTCAGGGATTCTCAAGTTTCATTAGGCTATGGGTGAGGCCTTAGGTCACTAGATAACAGAGCAGGAGATAGAGAATGAGATATTGAAGAAAAGGGTAAGGGAACTCAAAGCTCCCTTACCCCAAAACCATTATTTGTATAGCCCTTATCTATGATAGTTCCCTAAGAAGTCCCTAAAGAAATGGATGGATCAAACTCCAAATTCACCAAAGCTGCACAATTTCTCATGGGAATTAGGAGATATGTGGCTGAAAACATTGATAAAAGACTTTACATTATGTGGGAAGCTTGAGATATCATTGTCGAAGCCAGTGTCATAGCCATAAGGATTCACGCTCTTAAGGAATATCTACAAGAGTATCCATGGAACGATGAGTATTTCTATAATAATGCAGTAAGCACATTCATGGTGAGAATATCCAACATGGCTGATCTTATAAGGAAAAATCATGACCTTCCTTCTAAAATTAGTTTAAAGCAAATGCATGCTAGTTGGCTTGGGAGAATAGATACTCTTTGACAATTGAGTGCCACTTGTGATTCTCTAATGGAAAGAAAGAGTGCATTTTTTTTAAAAACTCTTGATATTATTAAGGACCTAGAAGGTCCCCTCTTGATAAGGGACCCAACGTTGTTAAATAAGGATCAACTGGAAGCTGAACTGAGTGTACTGAGGGTCGCATGGGGAAAAAAATTTGATGACCTCACAAACTTTCCAGAGGAATAACTCCAATGATGGTTGGTTAGTTTTGTGAATGAGAATGGAGATCAATCATCCATAACACAACGACATCAGGATATGTTGAAGAACATTGAGGATGAGTTGTTCATAATGAGGGTGAAACAAGACATATTCGTAACACTGTTACATGAATACATTCAAGATTGGTTGAATGGTACATTCAAGGAAATTACTAATCCACTGTAATCTTGAAGAGAAAATAAACTGTTATAACAATACAGGTTGACATTCTCCCTCTTATTTAAAGAATTAGAAAGAAGAAAAAAAGGCACCATTCCTTGCTTTCATTTTTGTGAGTACAAGCATTGTCTGAAGCATTTCCCTCACCCAATCTTGTCATTCAAATATTTTTGTTTACAAGATCGATTTCAGACTGCTTCTTTTTTGTCTTCTATGTTTCCTTTACTTGAATATGGTCCATGGGAGCCCCATCCCATCCCACTAGGGTGAACACATTTCCTATTTTTTGTTAAATGTCACAAATATTATGTAGTGTTGATTTGTTGCACACTTTTTTTTTGATATTGAACACTCAATTTATACTTATTTTTTGAAATCCCATAGCGAGCTATCTTTGGGCTCTTAAATTTTGTGGTTTCAAACTTCTATTTAAGCATGAAATCTCGAGAATGAGTTTTCTTTACATCCCTATGATATGAATGTTGTTAAGTCATTTAAAGTTATCTAAAAAGGACCATGTTTGTACTCTTTGTTTTGTTTGTTTTGCTTCAAATATATCGTCGTGTCTTGCCATGATATGAAAATGGATATGGTATACGAGTATAAACTATTGTTCTTTCTTTGTCTATTTCACTATCATGCATTAGCTGTGTGAATGATAAATCCATTTATCCATAAGTTTTGACATAACTATTATATAAGTGAGAAATAGAGGAGCACCTCTTTAAAAAGGAAGAAGGTATCTTTAAATTCCCATAAGAATACCTTATGAGGTCATTTATCATCCTTAACAAGAAAAGAGGTCAGAAAGCCCCTGGAAACGTAGTGGCAAGGATGTCTCAACCAATGTTGACCACAATCAGGCCGGGCTCGTGGAAAATTGTCAAAGAGAAGAGCCAAGAAACATGGATGTTTCAATTTGTGGAAGGAGACAATAAATGGAAGATGCAACGTCGATTCTACTAGCCTTTTTGTGTAGAACAGATCAAAGGGAAAACTGTGTATGAGGTCCTCCACATCGATAACATAAATTCGAACTGGTGTTAGAATGACAGTTGAGTTTCTCAAAACACGTGGTTTGGATGACGCAAATATTGTCGACAATGGCGATCTACATCCCAAGATAAGAGTGTGAGATCTATAGAAGTAGATGGAGGAGGGGATGAGCCTTCTTTTGAGAATGAGTATATAACAATAGAGCACCATGAAAGTAGTGAGAGACGGGTGGAGGAATACTAATAGAGCCACTTAGGTTGAGAACATGGGAGGTCGAATCCCAATAGATAACAAAGGAGGCATGGGACATGTGACATGGCAAGAGAAATTTTGAAACCAACTGTATTGGATGACATGTTTTGAGAGGTTGACAAGTTTTTGGAAAAATCTATCCCTATATACATGCCTTTGGCATAAATATTGCCAATTTTTCTAACAAACCATGTTCTCGTTGGGAATTCTCTAATTTGTATTTCATAGAAATACAAAGATATAGCTTACCCAAAGACTCATCCAATTTAACATTAATTTTCAACTTGGGCGATTATGGATCAACCTTGTTGACAAACATAAGTTTATATAACATGATTTACATGCAAAATTTTTGCATAAACCAAGGTTTCACAACTTCAGCTTACACATTGGCTATGCACAAGTAATGCATTAATACAAGTTTCAAGTATTTTATAATTACTTTAACTTTTTGATTTGAACTCTATGCAACTATTACATTAAGACATTTCTAAGAGGCAAGTATAAGAAAATTTGCTGCTAATTTCACTTGTTTAAGGAGTAGCTTTGTTAAACGTACTTATCCAAATACTATATTCAACAAGAATAGGTAAATGAGTTTCACTTCTTATGACAAGGTGCTGCTACAATGGTAGAATTATATGAATCCTATTTTATGGAGTTGATAAGGCACATGTGTTATCTCAAAAATGTATATATGAGTAAATATATTAGTGGATTCAACAACCATGTAGCCTTGCTATTTCATACTTTTGAACTACTCACTCAATTGAACTTGTTCGAAAAGAGTAGTTTATATAAGGACATAAATAAATTTTTAACTCTAATGATAGTTCTAAAGAACTTATGTTATCCCAATTGGAAGTGAAGGAAAATGACATATACCTCTCTCTAAAGGTGTAAGTGCTAAGTCCAAGTAGTTATAGTTTCAATAAGGTCATAGGGATATACCTTAGGGTGCATCAATGATATCTCATAGAAGTTTTCAAAGACCTTGACCACAACCATATCAATGTGTAAGGAAATTATAATGTTAGGATTCTCCTCAATAGTCAACATGAAGCACTATTTAGTCTTTTTAGACTAGGATAGAGTGTTGTTCATGTGGTGGACCCTATTATTAGAGGAAATTCCCTCAAAATCAATCCTATGAGCAATCCCATAGTGCCAGAAGGAGACAAGTGCCATTACTGGCAATGTGGATCACGTACATCATATTTTTGTGACAATTGATAATCACTAAGTTAGGCACCAATCCATGGTCATTGAGGTCACATGTATGATAAATGATGTCATTCTTTCTATTTTGATAGATCTTAGTTCCATTGGTAGTTTTATTTCACCATATGTACTAAGAAGGTGTGGTTTGACACTAGAAAGGAAATATAATTTAGTTGTGTTGAGATGGATACAAGAGTGTAGAAATTCCTTGGTCCCATAATAAGGGGATTCTTGTTAGACCTTGGAGTAGGTATAATAGAGGTTGATTTGATAGTAAATCATTGGGTTCTTGTTAGGCACTCATAGGGATGGATTGGCTACAAATGCATCAAAACAATATGGATTACTATGGGAATATTGTACATTGTCAAAATGATGAAGGATCCATAGTGAAGATAAAAGGGGTAAATAGGATATGATTATTCCACCAAAAAAATGCAACCTATTCATTATCCACTCGATTGTTATGATTAAATAATTTAATCCTTTAATTAAGGTATGTTGTAGCCTCTTAATTTAAATTTTCAAATTGCGCTTAACTAACCCACTTAATCAAATGTGCCTAAGTGACCATGTACACATTGAGAAAGTAGTTAAGTCCCTCTTAATTTGATTTAAAAAAATATTTTTCCTAATAAAATAAAAAAATAAAATGGTTGAAACATTTTGAGGTGCTAATAATTGGCAAGAATGTGACTATTTGTTTGTCATAGTGGAGGAGTTCTATAAAATGATGGTGTTTATACCCCATAAGAAAACAATTAATGGATTTTAAGTAGCCAAGTTATTTTTATCCATAATGTGGATAAATTTTGGATAACCAAAACCCATTATCTTTGTTTAGGTTTCTTTTGGACCACATTATGGAACATGATAGATTCCAAACTCAAATGGAGCATTTCCTTCCATCCACATACAAATGGATAAATAGAAGTGGTAATTCAAACATTGTTTAACTATTGAGGGGCTACAATAAAAAGAATCTAAGGACATGGGATGAAAGTTTCCCATAAATCCAACACTATTATAATAGAGAAATTAATAGCTATAAGAATGAAACTTTTTTGGGATTTCTACCACAAGCTCCATTTGATCTCTCTTTTGACAAAGTTAAGAATAAAAAGCTCACTTTAGACAATGACGAACTAAAAGTTGCCAAGTTTGTCAAAACAATCCTACTTAGATAAATAAGTAAGTATACGCACAATTACAAAAATCCCAACAACTATACAATGATAGGCATGACAAGCATAGAGAGAGTCATCATTTTGCAAAAGGGGACTTGGTATGGATCTACTCAATATTAAAGGTTGAAAGGAGAAGGAAAAAATAGAAATGGACCCTTCCAAATCTTATGGAATCTTCGAGAAAATTCCTTCTGATTGAAGCTAATGCCATAAATGCATATGAAATTGATAACAAATGTACAAAATCTAAATCCATTTGATACTTGAATGTTGGATGAAGATGCATTTACTCCATTATTTCCTTCAATGAAAGATTAATAGTTTGGAGAGGACATAGAGATGGAAGAAGAATTCATTGTGCAAAGAAAATCTAGGAAAATGCACTGAGATGCAAAGAGGAAGAAAAAATGCATCAATTCCATAGAATATATGAAATTGTTTTAGATTATCTAAAAACAACAAAAATCTAGCAAGAAAAGTGGTATATGTTGCAGTAGTTATAAGGGAAATTCCCTCACCCATTACAAAAATAAATGTATTTTTTGGATACCAAAACCCTCCAAATGGTGAAGGTTTGATCCATATGAATCCATGTAAAATAATTTTTTGACATATTTCTTTTTGAGATGTCATTTTTGGGATTATCTACATAGATTAAGTCATTAATATATGACCCAAATCCATGAGTATTATTTTCAATTGACCAATTTCTTATGATTTTGAATAGTCCATGTAGCACTCATTGCATCGGGTGATGCTCATAGGGGTGAAGAAGTGGGATTGAAACTAGAAAAAATAATCACATAACATCAATCATCACCTTCGGGGCTTGCACCCGGTAACTAGGATTTTCCAGAGGTCACCCATCCCAATACTCCTTTGGCTCAAGCATCCTTAACTATGGAATTTTCCCCACAATCAAGCCCACTTAGCTTGCTACCCCATTTGCAAAACCTTAGCAAGTATTGTGCCTTATGAACTATTCAATTAGAGATCCCTTCACTCTTTTATTTAAGCATTGAGGGGCTTCTGCAGTCCAACATATGATATATCATTTTCAGGATTATTTGTGTAGAGTAAATCATTAATCTATGACCCATATCCATGAGTATTAGTCGCAACTAACCAATTCCTCATGATTTTGAATAGTCCACTTATCACTCATTACATCAAGTGATGCTCACAATGGTAATTAAGAAGTGGGTTGAAACTAGTGAAATGAATTGCATAGCATCAATCATTACCTCCAGGGATTGCACCCAATAACCAAGACTCCTTAGGAGGTCACCCATCCCAAGACTCTTCTAATTCAAGCACACTTAACTATGGAGTTTTCCCCACAATCAAGCCCACTTAGCTTGCTAC
Source organism: Picea glauca (assembly GCA_000966675.3). Lineage (NCBI taxonomy): Eukaryota > Viridiplantae > Streptophyta > Pinopsida > Pinales > Pinaceae > Picea > Picea glauca. The sequence continues at coordinate 10,722 of JZKD02S0321219.1, forward strand.
CCTATTTGCAAAACCTTAACAAGTATTGTGCCTTATGAAATATTCAATTAGAGCTCCCTTCACTCTTTTATTTAAGCATCAAGGGACTTTCGTAGTCCGACATATGAGATATCATTTTTAGGATTATCTACGTAGAGTAAGTCATTAATATATGACCCATATCCATGATTATTAGTTGCAACCGACCAATTTTTCACGATTTTGAATAGTCCATAAGCATAGAGAGAGTCATGCTTTTGCAATGGGGGAATTGGTATGTCTCTACTCAAGATGAAAGAGAGGTTCAAAGGAGAATGAAAAATAGAAACCTGTAAGATATGGACCCTTCAAAATCTTATAGAAGCTTAGAGAAAATGCCTTCTGATTGAAGCTAATTTCATAAATGCTTATGCAATCAAATACAAATATATAAAATATACAACCATTTGATACTTGAATGTTGGATGAAGATGCATTTACTCCATTATTTCCTTCAATGAATGATTAATAGTTTAGAGAGGACATATAGATGTAAGAAGAATTCATTGTGCAAATAAAAACTAGACAAATATTCCATTGAGATGCAAAGAAGAAGGACAAATGCATAAATTCTAGAGAATACATGGAATTGTTTTAGATTTTCCAAAAAGGAAAAAAATCTAGCAAGAAAAGTGGTATATGTTGCAGTAGTTACTCAGGAAATTCCCTCACCCATTACAAAAATAAATGTATTTTTTGGAGACCCAAAACCCCCCAAATGGTGGAGGATTGATCCATATGGATCCTTGTAAAATACTTTTTTTTGATACATTTATTTTTGAGATATCATTTTCGAGATTATCTGTATAGAGTAAGCCATTAATCTATGACTCATATCCATTAGTATTAGTTTATTTGATTAATCTATGACCCATATCCATGAGTATTAGTTGCAAGTAATCAATTTCTCATGATTTTGAATGGTCCACTTAGCACTCATTGCATCGGGTGATGCTCATAGGGGTAAAGAGTTGGGATTGAAACTAGCGAAATGAATCTCATAGCATCAATCATGACCTTTGAGGATTGCACCCAATAACCATGACTTTCCAAGATGTCACCCATCCCAATACTCATTTGGCTCAAGCGTGCTTAACTATGGATTTTTTCCCATAATCAAGCCCACTTAACTTGCTATTCCATTTTCAAAACCTTAACAAGTATTGTACCTTATGAACTATTTAATTAGAGATCTCTTCACTCTTTTATTCAAGCATCAAGGGGATTTCACAATCCAACATATGAGATATCATTTTTGGGATTATTTGCGTAGAGTAAGTGATTAATCTATGACCCATATCCATGATTATTAGTCACAACTAACCAATTTCTCAAAATTTTGAATAGCCCACTTATCACTCATTGCATCAGGTGATGCTCACAGGGGTAAAGAAGTGGGATTGAAACTAACAAAATGAATCACATAGCATCAATCATCACCTTCAGGGCTTGCAATCGATAACTAGGACTTCCCAAGAGGTTTTCCATCTCGAGACTCCTGTAGCTCAAGCATGCTTGATTGTAGAGTTTTCCCCACAATCAAGCCCACTTAGCTTGCTACCCCATTTGCAAAACCTTAGCAAGGATTGTGTCTTATTAACTATTCAATATATTAGAGCTCCCTTCACTCTTTTATTTAAGCATTGAGGGCCTTTCATAGTCCAACATATGAGATATCATTTTCAAGATTATATGCGGAGAGTAAGTCATTAATCTATGACCCATATCCATGAGTATTAGGTGCAACTGACCAATTTCTCATGATTTTTAATAGTCCACTTAGAACCCATTACATTGGGTGATGCTCACAAGGGTGAACAAGTGGGACTATGATACTGAAAACAAAATATTTTGCTTGTCTTTAAAGTTAGATTTTCTTTTAAATTAAAGTAAAAGGAGTTATTCAAGAAAAATCCGTTATTGTTTGTAATGGTTTCCTAAAAAAATGATAATTACATTAATGTCAAATTGGTCAATCAATTACGAATCTTTGAGCCAAATATAATTGGGATGTCACTTTTTGACAAAAAAAACATTATGACAAAAAAGTCTACAAGTTTCAATTAGTGATTATATGTTCAAATCCTAGTTCAAAGTATAATCTACGTGTAAAAACTTCGACATCATTTTAGGTTAGACATGGATGGAAGCATTGGGTGCTTTCACCTTGAATTTAAAAATGAAATATTTGGCATTTTTCCATAATAGAAATATAATAACATAATCAAGCACAATAGTTTTCTTATCAAAACATACAAACAATGTGAAAGACATTGGAATTCAATGTGACAAGGAATCAACACAACAAAATTATGAAGATTTAGAAGAAAAGTTACGAAATTTGAACAAAGTTCTTATCAGAGAAAATAGCGAAATTATTCAAAGGAAATCCAGCTACCAAGATGCAAAAATTCACTAGTTTTAACAAAAAATAAAAGAACTTCAACGATAAAATGATAGCATAAAAAATGCACATGATTAAGAAATTAAAAACATGAATAAAAACCCTAAATATTTCTACAAATTCATACATATTACCTTTTTTTTACACTTTAATGAGCATTTATCAGTGTTTGTGCATGACTACATATATGGTATATTATGACAAATTTAACAATGAATAAATGACATCAAGTACATTACTTTTCACATCTAACACTCTTACAAATGGGATTAATTTATTATTCCAAGATTAACTCCTAACTCCTAGCTTATTGACAAAATATGAACAAATAAATGCCATGAAATAATAGTGAATTCCTTACATTAAAATGGAATTAAAATAAACAAGGGTTGCATGGCAACACTGTCCCTGCCGACTGTTAAATATATGTTGTTGAGTGGAAAACATATGCTGAACAATGAAACTTATTATAACTAGAAACATGGATAATGACTTGTTTTTATCAAAAGATAATTCATATAATAATAAAAAAAATAGCATTATTGTTTATACTATAGTAAAACCAATTATCATAGAACTTTGTAATAATAAACAAAAAAAACAAATTGTTCAATGTGGAGTAAAAGTTAGTAAATAAATGAAATGTTGAATGGGGAGGTTAGCATATGTGGGAAGCAATGTAAAGTATTTGCAGTAAAAACACTTAGCATAAAACATTGTAAAAATAAGCAGAAAGGTAAATTGTTCAATGTGTAGTAAAGCTTGGTAAATAAATAAGTGAAATGTTCAATGGGGAGGTTAGCACATGCTCTAAGCAATGCAAATACGTGAAGTATTCAATGGGATGTTAGCATATGATATTAACATATGCAATAAGCAATGTGAAATGTTTGCAGGCTATGATGTACATGAATCAATGTGAAGTGTCTGCACCTTTGTATAGCTACATCATCACATAACGAACACCTAGTCCAATAGTCGTCGATGTTATCAATAATAGAATATTTTTATGTATATACATATGCCTAACAAAATGTTTTTTTACATATATACATATATTAAAAATAAAATTTAATTATTAGTTTAATGAAAGTTGATTATACATCCTCAGCACAAACATATGGTTTACAAAACTATGTCTGTTAGGAATATTATTGAAACAACCAAGACTTAGTCTAATCAAAGGCCTTGTTTAGATAATTGATGTCACTCATCGTGCCACACCATTGAACTTTGCAACTTTGAATTTTTAATAGTTTACAAAATGTTTTTTTTATGTATATGCCTAGATAAAAAAATATCATTAAACATATTTTTATCTAAGTGATAGATATTTGTTGCACACAAACACATCGTCTACACATATATATCTTCTGCACATCCGTGCAAGCAAGCTCTAGTGTAATTTGAACCCTTATGCAGATAATTCATAACAATCATCCTCCTGCACTCCTGCACTTTGAAATTATGTGCGTGCATTGGTTCCATCACACACATTCTCACTAGAAATGTAATTGCTTGATAACTGACCCAGTTATGCCAATTTGGTTTTTAAACATTTTGAAGTCTTTGGAATGAGAACATTTTGCATAAAATTTTGTAAAAGGTAGGAAAAAAGGTAAATTGTTCAATGTTGAAGAAAACGTTGTAAACAAGTGAAGTGTTTGACATATATACCTTGGGTAGAGATATATCATCGACACACACATATCATCCACACATCCATATGCTCTGGGTGTCCGCACAACATATGCGACCTAAAACTAACATATTCAAAATGATTCTATGCATATGTTTGACTTAATAAAAACTATTGAATTGAATTTATTTCAACTAACAATGTATATTAGAAAAACAATTAAAAACATCTATCATAGAACTTACTAAAAGTAAGTGTTTATAGCTAACGATATAGAGGAAGAAATGCACCATGTATCGAAGTGGAGCTATGGAGGCAACAAAGAAAAGTGTGTGGATGTTACGATGCGTGGGAAACAATGTGGAAAGCAAATACAATAGAGTTTCCAAAACAAAGGTTCCTATGAAAATATAGTTATTGGTATACTTGTCTCTTTCAGCAAAGCTCACACAAAATGATTCTATTCAAAGTATGTGCATGTTAGAATTGCGGAAAGCAAGGCATATTCCCTGCACATCCGCATATGAATATTTTTCGAACAACCAAGACTTAGTCTATTCAAAGGCCTTGTTCTGATAATTGATGTCACTCATCGTGCCACACCACTATACTTTACAACTTTGCATTTTTGATAGTTTACAAAATGATTTTATGTATATGCCTAGCTAAAAAAATATTGTTAAACATATTTTATCTACGAGATAGATATTTGTTGCACAAAAACACATCTTCTACACATATATATCTTCTTCACGTCCGTGCAGGAAAGATCTAGTGTAATTTGAACTTTTATGCAAATAATTCATAACAGTCATCCTCCTGCAGTCCTGCACTTTGCAAATCTGCACGTGCATTGGTTCCATCACACATATTATCACTAGAAATGTAATTGCTTGATAACTGACCCAGTTATGCCAATTTGGTTTTAAACATTTTGAAGTCTTTAGAACGAGAACATTTTGCATAAAATTTTGTAAAAGGTAGGAAAACATGTAAATTGTTTAATGTCGAAGAAAACATTCTAAACACGTGAAGTGTTCGACATATATACCTTTAGAGATATATCCTCGGCACACACACATCATCTGCACAACCATATGCTATGGGAATCCACACAACATATGAAACCTACAACTAGCAGATTCAAAATGATTCTATGCATATGTTTAACTTAAAAAATACTGTTGAATTGAATTTATGTCAACTAATAATGTTTATTATAAAAAAAAATAAAAAAACATCTGTCATAGAACTTAGTAGAAGTAAGTATTTAGAGCTAAAGATACAGATGAAGCAATGTAACATGTATTGAAGTAGTGTTGTCGAGGCAACAAAGCAAAGTGTGCAATGTTATGATGTGCAGGAAACAATGTAAAATGTACACAACTTAGGTTTTGCGGAAAACAAATAGGGTAGAGTTGCCATGATGGAAAAGGTTCCTTGTTCACAATTTTGAAATTGATAATAGTATATGACAATCTGGTTACTGGTATAACTGCCTCTTTCACCAAATCCCATAAAATACCATCTGCATATAGCGGAAGAAAAGGATAATCCAAAAGAAAACGAATTCTGAAACTTCAAAGTTAAAACAATTAAATCCATAACTAAAAAATTATGATCATGGTCAGAATTAAAGCAAAACTTGACAATGGAGCCACTCCATTAAGTAAACATGACAAGGAAATAAAGTCCCGAGAAAGGACTTGGCACTATGTTATTAAGGTCTTACAATATGATACAAAATTTTCTAATCATTGCATAGATGCCAAAATATGATTTCACGGAATGGAAGTCCATTTCTACATATGCACAAAAGAAGTTATTTCATTGAAAAATGATAAAGACTTTGAACTTGAAACAATCAAGTACATGACTATAGATTTTGATCATGTTCAGAATTAAAACAATACTTGACAATGCACAACATTGGTTAATCTATAATACATATAAGATACAAGATAATATATATAAAGAAAGTTAAGTGTCGGTTAAATTGTCAGTAATGAAACACATATCAGTGAAAAATATCGACAAGTGGATAAAAGATAATATATATAAAGAAACTTAAACATCTGTTAAATTGATAGCAATGAAGTACATATCAAATAAATATATCCAGAACAAGCAAATAAAGGTTTGAGAAACGAGCTGGCACTATTTTGTAGAGCATTTACAATATTATACCAAATTTACCCAAGATAGCATAGAGCTCAAAAGATCAATTGGCAAAATGCTAGTCAATGGATACATATGCATAGAACATGATGTTTAATTCAAAAATGATAGAGTGAATATAGGTTTGGAAATTTCGTCTAACGACAAAATTATGGAAAATCAACAACTACTTATGCGAAAACAATTCTTTGCCAAGGTAAAAAAATATACAATTGTTTTTTCAATAATCTCTAGAAATGCCAAAACAGTTATTGGCCAAGTTCAAAAAATATACAACTATATTTTAAATAAAATCTGTAAAAAGTGAAGGCATTTGTCCAAACAGACTGGGATTGGAGCTCTTGCAGACCATAAAACAAAAGAAAGACACATAGTTAGAAATGGCTATTAGGTTTTGAAAAAGCATATAAGAGGCAATTTTGGCACATTACAAAGTGATGAAACAAAAGAAGAACAAAAACAGATGAAATTCTTGCTTGACTACTCACTAGGAAGGAAGTTTTCTATTGTTCTGATTTGTCTTTTGTACATATGCATGTGGATTTATAGGAGTTTTTTAGTGGGACTACTGTTGAACTGTTTCTGATGCTTATTTCGGGATGACAATCTGTTCCGTGGCATTATTGATCCAACTATAAATAAATATTTTCATTAGCCTGATGGTTATTTCTCGCTTCACTCGAAGAGCGAAAATATGCTCCTCTACTTATTTTCATTCCGGTTGTTTGGTCGATGACTGAAAAATGGTCTTCGTTGTTATTGAAAAATGTAACAATCCACTGTTGCAGTTCCTCGCCATCAAATTGACTGAGAATTTTGAATTCATTACCCAATGTCGCTATCATTGTGGCCAACATACAATCAAGCTCTTCTTTGGTGATTATGGTTGAATTCTTGATAATATCTGGGCCATGCAGTTTCTTAATAGTAACAATTTCTTTTAAAGTAACATCTTCTCTTCTTTCATGGATATTTTCACAAGCATCTATTGCAACTTCTAGGACATCTATTTGTGCTTCCCAACCTGCCTTTATTTGCAACTTTATTCTTTCCTCTGAGGGAAACCATTTCTTTCTTCTTTGATACTCATTCATACTAGTGACTCATGCGACGAAAGCACTTACCTCATTTTGATAATACGCTTGATCATGCTCCAAATATTTTTGCAAATGGTTAGTAAAATTTGTAATCCTTTTTGAAAGATTACATAGAGTGATACTAACCTCCCATGCCTCTCTGATTATGTCTAGTCTTCTGTTAATGTTTTCAACTACATACTGTCTGACTCCATTCAACAATTCAAGGGATTTTGTGATTGGATTTGAGGTTCTAGGAGTACTTGGAAGAGCGTCTTCTGCTGGCAGTATGGCCAATGGATTTGCAAATAGTGGCTTCAGAGTCAGTGCATCCTCAAACTCACTTATTCTCTTTTTCAATCTAATAGTGTGTAACTCCTGCTCAAATGGAATCATGAAGGGTATCTCCTATGCATTGATGTAGTTCCATGAGCACATATGGTCCAAATCTTGAAACATCCAGGTCATTACTTGAGCAGTGAACAACCTTTTTGTTTTTAATACTTGTAACGTCCCCATCGTTACGACTACAAGCAAAGCAGAAGTGCAATTTTTTTTTGTTTTAGGCAGGAAGGAAACACTGACAATAGTTTAACCACACAAGTAGATGACGAACACACACACACCGATCAGGCAACAAACAACAACGACTCAATGCACTAGCACAACGAGCAACAGGGCGAAACATGCCACAATCAATGTTAGTTAGAAATGAGTACCCACCCAACACAAGCAAGGAAATGCCTACAAGCTAAAGGGAAACATCAACCACCCGACACAACGGATTCAATGTCCAAAAATGTAACCTCCAAGGTGCGCAAACCAATGCATTGAGGCATTATAGAATAAATACCAAATCAAATCAATGAACAACGCCCACATTGGGAAGCCCAGACTCTAACCAGGTTATCATTCGCCATTATCCATCAGGGCGCACAATGATCCCCTCCTCAGGAATCATGCCGTCACCAGGCGATAGGTGTGACAGTAACCTTGGTGCAATATCACTTATCTAGACCTCTAAACCAAGAAAACCCCATGGCGCTAGGAGACCTAAATATCTGCCAATTACATGAGGGCTATACCCAAGCGCCCAACCCCAAAACACAAATCGACTTAAGGCAAAAGGCGCAAGTAACCCATTTACGGTTTAACTAAAAACAATTTAGAAAAAATTATTAAACCTTCAACCATTAATCTTGCGCAACATAACTACACTCAAGGTAGGCTTAAAGGCTGCAACCATTTAGGTGTACCTCAACCATTTGGCCATTAAGAACTTATTCTAGCACAAGGTATATTACCTCATCCAAGTGTTAACCTACATAACAACCTTCAAGTAACATAAACTCAACAATGGGGTAAGATTCAAGAATCATTTGTTGTTATTTGGATTATGATAGAGTTATGATTGTTTTCCATGGTTGTTTCTAAGATTTTCTTTGCTTCTAAATTCATTTAATTCATTGTAAATTTA
>JZKD02S0321230.1:3548-19513 GCA_000966675.3 Picea glauca
GGGGGGTCTGGAATGAGCACTAAACAATGAGTAGATCTAGGCGGCCAAAATCTGCATACCCAGATCTTCAGTTGAGGTTCCATTCCAGACCCCCCCCGGTCATTCTGCCTTTAATGGAAGGGGCAGGGTCTGAAATGAGGTGGTTTTGAATGTGGGCCCCCTACTATCATGGCACCCTCTTGTGATGTCAAACCCCCTCCCACCTAAAACCACTTACCACCTTCACCTCCTTCTGACATGTGTCTTCCACCCAGCCTCTCTCCTTCCCCCTGTCACATCTCCCGCTCCCATTCCTCCTCTTGCCCCTCACAGTTGTCTCCCACTCAACACCATCCTGGCCCACCTTATTCCCTTTTTCCCTCTCCTTTCCCAACACCTGTACCCCCTTTTCTCTACGCCACCTCCACCTGTGTTGTGTCCCCACTCATCGACCCATCACACTGTGGCCTCCTCATCACCTCTTCATGAAACTTCACCTCATCACCCAATGTCCCAGCCTCGGTGCCCCCTCCACCTGGCCACCTTTGTCCAATTTTCTCTTGCCATCACCTCTCTAGGGCCTCGTTCACAACTGATTGTTGAGTCCTTCTGCAAAGGTCCAGCTTAGTTCTAGAAGGCGACTGGAACTGCAGAAGGAGATCTTAGAGCCTTGCAAGGAGTAATATATCCCCCATGGAGCTTAATTTTGGCACATATTCTTGCAAGGGCGAGTTTTTCCTTTGAATTTGGCCCTGGGGTGGAAAAATGCAAAGAACGGGGTTATAAAACCCACTTTATTTCGCTTATCCAAAGTTTTATGCCCAGACACATTGTTCTAAGACATGAGCGAGATTGGGTAGCCGAGATTCGCGCACTCCAGATTGATGGTCGATGGCTATATCAGGGCCTCAACATGCGAAGCCGTTAAAAAAGGTAGAGCGGAATGGGGAAAACAACCGTAGTTTTTTAAGGCACTATGTGTCAGCCAGAGACACTCATCGGGCCTAAAGAGGGGAAGCTCAAACCACTTTTCATGGCCCCCAGTCCTATCCTAGGTTGACATGTGGCCTCTCTGTCCCACTAGCAGTTGTCCCCCACTGCATCTCTCTCCTCTACCCGTCACATCTCTCACTCCCCTATAGATTTCTCTCCCTCACACCTATCCTCCATTCACCATTCTACCTGATGCATCTCCCCTCTCATCTCTCTCCACCTGTGCCTTATCTCTTCACATCACCTCTATCCTCTTAAACCTCATCTCTCGTCGTGTCACCCCCACAGCTTTTTCCCAGCCTTCGTGTTTCCTCCGCATAGCCATTGCACAACCCAATAGCTTGACCATCATGCCATCTCTCTGCCAGACCCCCATCCATGTTTGTTGCCTAGCCATCCCAGCAGGCATCCAACTTAGCTCTAGGTGGCAGGATGCAAAGGTCGCCACGTCTCTTGGGTGTAGTTTTGACTCGGGCCTTCTTTGATCCTAATGAAGCAATTATTGAGGCAGGTGGTGGTGGTTGAACATCGTCTCCACCATAAATGGAAGGTACAAAAAGGGACTGCCATCTTGTCAACTCCTTCCAGGCCCATTTTGGAACACGGTTGCGTCTGACTGAAGTGCACGATTGTCCAGAAATTGCATGCATAGTCTTCCAGTAAACATGCACACGTAATGCCTTCAATGTAGTGTCTCAAACCCATTGTTGTTGTTTTTCTTTGAGTATATGTAGGCATTTTTTCCATTTTTGTAAGGATGGATGGTTGAGCTAGGCTCCCGATTGTAAAAGTTTAATGAAGCACTGCTTTTCCTAGTTATGCATTTGTATGTGAGACTTCATGTTTAATGAAAGTCAACTTCTTTCCATCTTTCTGTAAACACTACTTTAAGACACTCAGAATTGGAAGGTCTATTCAGGGGTGATTGTATTTTTGTGATGTATGTTTGATCATGAAAGTATTTTTACTAGTTTTAAATCAGTTTCCTGTGTTATCTTTTCCTTCTTACACTGAGTAACTTGGAATTGGAGGATCTAGACGAGTTGTTACAGCAACGTTGTGATGAAGGTTTTATCATTGTTTTTTTGTAACTGTGTCACTTAGGCACATTTTCTGTGTCTTGTATTTCTTCTCTAAGTTGCTGGAAGGCCTGATGCCCATAGAAGCCCTGTTCATTTTTCCCACCAAGTCTTCCCTCTGCTCATTTTTTAAATCCAAATTCCTAACTGAAGTTAGATTAGGACCTCACCTACTCGTGCATGTATAGCCCATTTTTCTGAGTTAAAATGATATTCTCCTAGGTTTGCATCCATTTGACCACCTCCATTCATTACCATGACATATAAAACTGATGGGTATCATGCTTACTCCTGCTGCAATCTAGGAGTGACTTCTGGTGCTAACATTTCTGGCGCCGCTGCCAGGGACGACGTTGAAGATTTTCCCCATGATTGAATGACATTGAGCCTTTGATTCTGAAGGTGCATCGGGAATCAAAGTCCTCAAAGATTTCTACTGTGCACCTGGCGAATCCATTGTGGTGACTCCAATGTTTCCACTTCACTATCTCAGTTGTGGCTAATTTTAGCACACTTGAAAGCTAACCCAGAGAAGCTTTCTCGAGAAGGTTTTCAACAGCTGCTTTCTCATCTTGAGAAGTTCCCTGGGGTAACGACAATGTTAGGATCTGGCCTTTAATGGTGAACAAATACCAAACACATTCAGAGATGCGCATATTTCACCTAGCGACTCCATGGATAAAGGATCGATTGGTGAGTCTGTTGTTTTGAAATGGAAAGGATCCTGGCTCAAAGGTTTTCTCCTTTTAATTTTTTGGTTGTTTCTAGTTTTTCTAATGTTGTCCCTACTCCAAATGAATGGGGTGATTTTTTTCCCATATTTAGAGAGCGTAAAGACGACAACCCTGCTCAACATCTCCATGAGTTTCATGAACTCATGCATCAGTGGGAAATACATCATGAGGATGTATTATTGAAAATGTTCATGTTCTCATTATCAGGAGATGCTCATGAGTGATATTTCTCCTTACCTCCTGCCAACATCTCCTCCCTAGAGAAATTTCATGCAGTTTTCAATAAGAGTTGTCAAAAGTTCTACTCCTCTGAGTTAATTTGTCATAATTGTTGTGAGGAATGGGAAGGCCATGATCAAGATACGGTTGTGTCTAATGAAGACTGTAAGGATAAGGACCACATGGAGGAAAAAGATGCTCTGGGCGAAGTTATGGAGCTAATTAAATCTCTCTCTGCCAAAGTAGAAAGGTTAGAATCTAGAGAAAGTGTAGAGGATGTTCTAGCCCTTGAAGAGGATGTTCTTGGAAACTCTACTGAGGCTGATGTCAAAGATTTCATGACTGTAGAGGCCTTACATCTTGTTCCTGACGTACCTATTTGTTGTCCATAGGAGAAACCAGTCTGTGTATGACAACTATGAATCAGATTCTGAGTTGGATATGCAGGATATCCAAGAGCACACAACAGAGCCTTGTCCTCTGTTTCTCAAAGGATATTATCATGAGGAAATCAGTCATCCTAGGACTGCAAAAGACACTGAGGAGCATGATGAAGAGAAAAGATTTCCCACAGGTCATGTTTATGATGATTATAAATCTGACCCTTGGGAGAGCCAAGAAGAAGAACCATAGGAGCAACAGGAGGAGACGTTTTCCTCCTATCTAGAGCCTACCTGTGAGAAGCCACTGCCTGAGATTAGTCAGCCTACAACAACCTCTCACCCTCTTGGGCCTACCAAAGATATTCATCCATGTGTGAACAGCTGTGTAGTAGAGGAGGCTGCTTGTCACCAATTTTCTGGAGTTTTCCACTAATCCTATGAGCCTGTGAAGGAATACATGGAGTTGTATTTCCTTCACAACTTGGAGTCGCCCTATTTCATCTCAACTTCAGTCTGTGAGGAGGAGTTGAATAGTGTAGTCATTCTGCTGTCACGGTTACACCATTTGCTAGTGATCATCGACAGAATGAAAGAGCTTCCATTTAGGAAGTTACTTGATTGGCTATGGTGGAAGTTTTCTTTCACCTAGCCCCATGTGGAAATTTTTATTAGTTTAGGACTGTACATAAATAATCTCTTTTGAGCATGCATGTTTATTTTGTTTTTATTTTAATTATCAGCCCATATTTTTAGCAGGATGTTTTGAGCTCGACTCCATAGCCCAATAGCAAGGCACTGAATATGCAAAAGAGTTCTTAGAGCATCGCAAGGATGACTCTATCCCCCATGGAGCCTAATGTTGACACATATTCTTGCAAGGAGGAGTTTTTCCTTTGGATTTGGCCCTGGGGTGGAAAAATGCGAAGAAATGGGTCAAAACCCACCTCTCCTAAGTTTGGGATCGAGTGNACAAAAAGGGACTGCCAGCTTGTCAACTCCTTCCAGGCCCATTTTGGAACACGGTTGCGCTTGACTGAAGTGCACGATTGTCCAGAAATTGCATGCGTAGTCTTCCAGTAAACATGCACACGTAATGCCTTCAATGTAGTGTCTCGAACCCATTGTTGTTGTTTTTCTTTGAGTATATGTAGGCATTTTTTCCATTTTTGTAAGGATGGATGGTTGAGCTAGGCTCCCGATTGTAAAAGTTTAATGAAGCACTGGTTTTCCTAGTTATGCATTTGTATGTGAGACTTCCTGTTTAATGAAAGTCAACTTCTTTCCATCTTTCTGTAAACACTACTTTAAGACACTCAGAATTGGAAGATCTAGTCGAGGGTGATTGTCTTGTTGTGATGTATGTTTGATCATGAAAGTATTTTTACTAGTTTTAAATCAGTTTCATGTTTTATCTTTTCCTTCTTACACTGAGTAACTTGGAATTGGAGGATCTAGACAAGTTGTTACAACAACGTTGTGATGAAGGTTTTATCACTGTTTTTTTGTAACTGTGTCACTTAGGCACATTTTCTGTGTCTTGTATTTTATCTCTAAGTTGTTGGAAGGCCTGATGCCCATAGAAGCCCTGTTCATTTTTCCCACCAAGTCTTCCCTCTGCTCATTTTTTAAATCCAAATTCCTAACTGAAGTTAGATTAGGACCTCACCTACTCGTGCATGTATAGCCCATTTTTCTGAGTTAAAATGATATTCTCCTAGGTTTGCATCCATTTGACCACCTCCATTCATTACCATGACATATAAAACTGATGGGTATCATGCTTACTCCTGCTGCAATCTAGGAGTGACTTCTGGTGCTAACATTTCTGGCGCCGCTGCCAGGGACGACGTTGAAGATTTTCCCCATGATTGAATGACATTGAGCCTTTGATTCTGAAGGTGCATCGGGAATCAAAGTCCTCAAAGATTTCTACTGTGCACCTGGCGAATCCATTGTGGTGACTCCAATGTTTCCACTTCACTATCTCAGTTGTGGCTAATTTTAGCACACTTGAAAGCTAACCCAGAGAAGCTTTCTCGAGAAGGTTTTCAACAGCTGCTTTCTCATCTTGAGAAGTTCCCTGGGGTAACGACAATGTTAGGATCTGGCCTTTAATGGTGAACAAATACCAAACACATTCAGAGATGCGCATATTTCACCTAGCGACTCCATGGATAAAGGATCGATTGGTGAGTCTGTTGTTTTGAAATGGAAAGGATCCTGGCTCAAAGGTTTTCTCCTTTTAATTTTTTGGTTGTTTCTAGTTTTTCTAATGTTGTCCCTACTCCAAATGAATGGGGTGATTTTTTTCCCATATTTAGAGAGCGTAAAGACGACAACCCTGCTCAACATCTCCATGAGTTTCATGAACTCATGCATCAGTGGGAAATACATCATGAGGATGTATTATTGAAAATGTTCATGTTCTCATTATCAGGAGATGCTCATGAGTGATATTTCTCCTTACCTCCTGCCAACATCTCCTCCCTAGAGAAATTTCATGCAGTTTTCAATAAGAGTTGTCAAAAGTTCTACTCCTCTGAGTTAATTTGTCATAATTGTTGTGAGGAATGGGAAGGCCATGATCAAGATACGGTTGTGTCTAATGAAGACTGTAAGGATAAGGACCACATGGAGGAAAAAGATGCTCTGGGCGAAGTTATGGAGCTAATTAAATCTCTCTCTGCCAAAGTAGAAAGGTTAGAATCTAGAGAAAGTGTAGAGGATGTTCTAGCCCTTGAAGAGGATGTTCTTGGAAACTCTACTGAGGCTGATGTCAAAGATTTCATGACTGTAGAGGCCTTACATCTTGTTCCTGACGTACCTATTTGTTGTCCATAGGAGAAACCAGTCTGTGTATGACAACTATGAATCAGATTCTGAGTTGGATATGCAGGATATCCAAGAGCACACAACAGAGCCTTGTCCTCTGTTTCTCAAAGGATATTATCATGAGGAAATCAGTCATCCTAGGACTGCAAAAGACACTGAGGAGCATGATGAAGAGAAAAGATTTCCCACAGGTCATGTTTATGATGATTATAAATCTGACCCTTGGGAGAGCCAAGAAGAAGAACCATAGGAGCAACAGGAGGAGACGTTTTCCTCCTATCTAGAGCCTACCTGTGAGAAGCCACTGCCTGAGATTAGTCAGCCTACAACAACCTCTCACCCTCTTGGGCCTACCAAAGATATTCATCCATGTGTGAACAGCTGTGTAGTAGAGGAGGCTGCTTGTCACCAATTTTCTGGAGTTTTCCACTAATCCTATGAGCCTGTGAAGGAATACATGGAGTTGTATTTCCTTCACAACTTGGAGTCGCCCTATTTCATCTCAACTTCAGTCTGTGAGGAGGAGTTGAATAGTGTAGTCATTCTGCTGTCACGGTTACACCATTTGCTAGTGATCATCGACAGAATGAAAGAGCTTCCATTTAGGAAGTTACTTGATTGGCTATGGTGGAAGTTTTCTTTCACCTAGCCCCATGTGGAAATTTTTATTAGTTTAGGACTGTACATAAATAATCTCTTTTGAGCATGCATGTTTATTTTGTTTTTATTTTAATTATCAGCCCATATTTTTAGCAGGATGTTTTGAGCTCGACTCCATAGCCCAATAGCAAGGCACTGAATATGCAAAAGAGTTCTTAGAGCATCGCAAGGATGACTCTATCCCCCATGGAGCCTAATGTTGACACATATTCTTGCAAGGAGGAGTTTTTCCTTTGGATTTGGCCCTGGGGTGGAAAAATGCGAAGAAATGGGTCAAAACCCACCTCTCCTAAGTTTGGGATCGAGTGAATTTGTTTAAAATGCATGTGGATTTGAGAAACTGAGAGTCGTGCATTCACATCTACGGACGAGGTCCAAATCTAGACCCCCCCCCCACGGTCGTTCTTCTTTTAATGGAGGCGGGGGGGTCCGGAATGAGCACTAAACAACGAGTAGATCTGGGTGACCAAAATCTACGCACCCAGATCTTCGGTTGAGGTTCCATTTCGGTCCCCCCTGTCATTCTGCCTTTAATGGAGGTAGGGGGGTCTGAAATGAGGTGGTTTTGAATGCGGGCCCCCTGCTATCGTGGTGCCATCTCGTGATGTCAGACCCCCTCCCACCTAAAACCACTTACTACCTCCATTACTGCCTTCACCTCTTTCTGACATGTGTGTATTCCAACCAGCCTCTCTCCTTCCCCCTTTCACATCTCCCGTTTTCGTTCCTCCTCTCGTCCCCTCACAGTTGTCTCCAACTCAATGCCATCCTGGCCCACCTTATTCGCTTTTTCCCTCTCCTTTCCCGACACCTGTAACCCCTTTGCTCCATGCCACCTCCACCTATGTTTTGTCCCCACTCGACAACCCATCACACTACAGCCTCCTAGTCACCTCTTCATGATACTTCACCTCATCACCCGATGTCCCAGCCTCGTTGTCCCCTCCACCTGGCCACCTTTTTCCAATTTTCTCACACCATCACCTTCCCAGGGCCTTATTCACAACCGACTGTTGAATCCCCCCGCGAAGGTCTAGCTTAGTTCCAGAAGGTGAATGGAACTACAGAAGGAGATCTTAGAGCCTCAAAGGGAGGACTCTATCCCCCATGAAGCCTAATGTTGGCACATATTCTTGCAAGGGGGATTTTTTCCTTTGGATTTGGCCTTAGGGTGGAAAAATGCAAAGAACATGGTTAAAAAACCCACTTTATGGAACTTATCCAAAGTTTTATGCCCAGGCACATTGTGCTAAGACGCGAGCGATATTGGGCGGCCGGGATCCGTGCACTCTAGGTCGATGGTCAATGGCTATATCGGGGCTTCAATGTGCATGGATTTTTAAAAAGGTAGAGTGGGCTGGGGAAAACAACCATGGTTTTTTAAGGCACTATGTGTCTACCAGAGACACACATCAGGCCCAAAGTGTGGAAGCTCAAACCACTTTTCACAGCCCCCAGTACTATCCCAGGTCAACATGTGGCCCCAATGTCCCACCGACAGCTGTCCCCCACTCCACCTCTCTCCTCTACCCGTCACATTTCCCGCTCCCCTATAGATTTCTCTCCCTCACACCTATCCTCCATTCACCGTTCCACCTGTCGCATCTCCCCTCTCGTCTCTCACCACATGTGCCTTATCACTCCACATCACCTCTATCCTCTTACACCTCAGCTCTTGCCGTGTCACCCCCACATCTTTTTCCCAACCTCTGTGTTTCCTTCACATAAACATTGCACAACCTAGTAGCCTACCCATCATTCCATCTCCCCGCCAGACCCCCATCCATGTCTACTACCTATCCATCCCTACAAGCATCCAACTCAGCTCTAGGTGGCAGGATGCAGAGGCTACCACGTCTCCCGAGTGCAGTTTTGACTCGGGCCTTTTTTGATACTGATGAAGTAGTTATTGAGGCAGGTGGTGGTGGTTGAATTTCGTCTCCACCATAAATGGAAGGTCCAGAAAAGGACTTTCATCTTGTCAACTCCTTGCAATCCCATTCTGGAACACGGTTGCATCTTACTGAAGTGCATGATTTTCCAGAAACTGCATGCGTAGTCTTCCAATAAACATGCAGATGCAATGCCTTCAATGGAGTGTCTCGAAGTCGCTACTATTGTTTTTATTTAAGTATATGTAGGCATTTTTTCCATTTTTGTAAGGATGGATGGTTGAGGTAGGCTCCTGATTGTAAAAGTTTAATGAAGCATTAGTTTTCCTAGTTATGCATTTGTATGTGAGACTTCATGTTTAATTAAAGTCATCTTCTTTCTATCTCTCTATAAACACTGCTTTAAGACGCTCAGAATTGGAAGATCCATTCGGGGGTGATTGTGTTGTTGTGATGTATGTTTGATCATGACAGTATTTTTACTAGTTTTAAATCAATTTTTTGTGTTATCTTTTCCTTCTTACACTGAGTAACTCGAAATTGGAGGATCTAGTCGAGTTGTTACAGCAGCATTGTGATGAAGGTTTGATCACTATGTTGTTGTAACTATGTCTCTTAGGCACATTTTCATTGTCTTTTATTTCTTCTCTAAGTTGTTGGAAGGCCTGATGCCCATAGCATCCTTGTTCATTTTTCCCACCAAGTCTTCCCTCTGCTCATTTTATAAATCCAACTTCTTGATTGAAGTTAGATCAACACCTCACCTAATCGTGCATGTCTAGCCCAGTTTTCTAAGTTGAAACGATATTCTCTTAGGTATGCATCCATTCGACCACCTCCATTCATTACCGTGACATATAAAACTGATGGGTATCAGGCTTTATCCTGCTACAATCCAGGAGTGACTTCTGGTGCTAACATTTCTTGCGCCGCTGTCGAGGACGAGGTTGAATATTTTCCCTGGGATTGAACGACATTGAGCCTCTGATTCTGAAGGTGCATCAGGTATCAGATCCCTCCAAGATTATTTTTGTGCACCTAGCGACTCCACTGTGGCGACTCCAATGTTTCCACTTCACTGTTTCAATTGTGGCTACTTTTAGCACACCTGAAAGTTGACCCAAAGGAGCTTTCGCGAGAAGGTTTTTAGCATCTACTTTATCAACTTGAGAAGTTCCCTGGGATAATGACAACATTAGAATCTGGCCTTTGATGGTGAACAAAGACTAGACACAGTTACAGATGTGCATCTTTCATATAGAGACTCCATGATTAAAGTATTGATTGGCAACTCTGTTGTTTTGAAATGGAAAGGATCTTGGCTCGAAGGTTTTATCCTTTTAATATTTTGGTTGTTCCTGGTTTTCCTAATGTTGTCCCTACTCCAAATGAATGGGGCAATTATTTGCCCATATTTAGAGAGCGTAGAGAGGACAAACCTGCTCAACATCTCCATGACTTTCATGAACTCATGCATCAATGGGGAATACATCATGAGGATGTATTATTGAAAATGTTCATGTTCTCATTAGCAGGAGATGCTCGTGAGTGGTATTTTTCCTTACCTCCTGCCAGCATCTCCTCCCTGGAGCAGTTTCATGCGATTTGTAATAAGCGCTATCAAAAGTTCTACTCCTCTGAGTTAATTTTTCATAACTGTTGTGAGGAATGGGAAGGCCATGATCAAGATATGGATGTGTCTAATGAAGACTGTAAGGATGAGGACCATATGGAGGAAGAAGATTCTCCAGGAGAAGTTATGGAGTTTATTAAATATCTCTCTGCCAAAGTAGAAAGGTTAGAATCTAGATAAAGTGCAGAGGATGTTCTAGCCCTTGAAGAGGATGTTCTTGGAAGCTCTACTGAGGCTGATGTCAAATATTTCATGGTTTTAGAGGCCTTACATCCTGTTCTCGATGTACCTGCTGCCCCAAGCTTTGATAATTATTTAGATGAGGAGCAGTAGAGCCCCACATCACAGTTTACTAACCACGGGAGAAACCAGCCTATGTATGATAGCTATGAATTAGATTTTGAGCTAGATATGCAAGATATCCAAGAGCACACAACAGAGCCTTGTCCTCTCTTTCTCAAAGGATATTATTGTGAGGAAATAAATCATCCTAGGCCTGCATAAGACACTGAGAAGCATGATGAAGAGCAGAGCTTTCCCACGGGTCCTGTTTATGATGATTATGAATCTGACCCTTGGGAGAGCCAAGAAGAAGAACTAGAGGAGTAGCAGGAGGATCAGTTTGCCTCATGCCCATAGCCTGCCTATGAGTAGCCACCACCTGAGATTAGTCAGCCTACACCAGCCTCTCACCCTGCTAGGCCTACTAGAGATATTTAGCCACGTGTGAATAACTGTGTAGTAGAGGAGGCTACCTGTCACCAATTTTCTGGAGTTTGCCACTGGTCCTATGAGCCTGTGAAGGAATACATGGAGTTTTATTTCTTTCACAACTTGGAGCCGCCCTATTTCATCTCAAATTCAACCTGTGAGGAGGAGTTGAAGAGTGTAGTCGTTCTGTTGTCACAGTTACACCATCTGCTAGTAATCATTGACAAAATGAAGGAGCATACATTCAAGAAGTTACTTAATTGGCTATGGTGGAAGTTTTCTTTCACCTAGCCCCATGTGGAAATTTTATTAGTTTAGGACTGTACATAAATAAGCTCTTTTGAGCATGCATGTTTATTTTGTTTTTCTTTTACTTCTCAGCCCATATTTTCAGCAGGGTGTTTTNGATTTTTAAAAAGGTAGAGTGGGCTGGGGAAAACAACCATGGTTTTTTAAGGCACTATGTGTCTACCAGAGACACACATCAGGCCCAAAGTGTGGAAGCTCAAACCACTTTTCACAGCCCCCAGTACTATCCCAGGTCAACATGTGGCCCCAATGTCCCACCGACAGCTGTCCCCCACTCCACCTCTCTCCTCTACCCGTCACATTTCCCGCTCCCCTATAGATTTCTCTCCCTCACACCTATCCTCCATTCACCGTTCCACCTGTCGCATCTCCCCTCTCGTCTCTCACCACATGTGCCTTATCACTCCACATCACCTCTATCCTCTTACACCTCAGCTCTTGCCGTGTCACCCCCACATCTTTTTCCCAACCTCTGTGTTTCCTTCACATAAACATTGCACAACCTAGTAGCCTACCCATCATTCCATCTCCCCGCCAGACCCCCATCCATGTCTACTACCTATCCATCCCTACAAGCATCCAACTCAGCTCTAGGTGGCAGGATGCAGAGGCTACCACGTCTCCCGAGTGCAGTTTTGACTCGGGCCTTTTTTGATACTGATGAAGTAGTTATTGAGGCAGGTGGTGGTGGTTGAATTTCGTCTCCACCATAAATGGAAGGTCCAGAAAAGGACTTTCATCTTGTCAACTCCTTGCAATCCCATTCTGGAACACGGTTGCATCTTACTGAAGTGCATGATTTTCCAGAAACTGCATGCGTAGTCTTCCAATAAACATGCAGATGCAATGCCTTCAATGGAGTGTCTCGAAGTCGCTACTATTGTTTTTATTTAAGTATATGTAGGCATTTTTTCCATTTTTGTAAGGATGGATGGTTGAGGTAGGCTCCTGATTGTAAAAGTTTAATGAAGCATTAGTTTTCCTAGTTATGCATTTGTATGTGAGACTTCATGTTTAATTAAAGTCATCTTCTTTCTATCTCTCTATAAACACTGCTTTAAGACGCTCAGAATTGGAAGATCCATTCGGGGGTGATTGTGTTGTTGTGATGTATGTTTGATCATGACAGTATTTTTACCAGTTTTAAATCAATTTTTTGTGTTATCTTTTCCTTCTTACACTGAGTAACTCGGAATTGGAGGATCTAGTCGAGTTGTTACAGCAGCATTGTGATGAAGGTTTGATCACTATGTTGTTGTAACTATGTCTCTTAGGTACATTTTCATTGTCTTGTATTTCTTCTCTAAGTTGTTGTAAGGCCTGATGCCCATAGCATCCTTGTTCATTTTTCCCACCAAGTCTTCCCTCTGCTCATTTTATAAATCCAACTTCTTGATTGAAGTTAGATCAACGCCTCACCTACTCGTGCATGTCTGGCCCAGTTTTCTGAGTTGAAACGATATTCTCTTAGGTATGCATCCATTCGACCACCTCCATTCATTATCGTGACATATAAAACTGATGGGTGTCAGGCTTAATCCTGCTACAATCCAGAAGTGACTTCTGGTGCTAACATTTCTTGCGTCGTTGTCGAGGACGAGGTTGAAGATTTTCCCTAGGATTGAACGACATTGAGCCTTTGATTCTGAAGGTGCATCAAGTATCAGATCCCTCCAAGATTATTTTTGTGCACGTAGCGACTTCACTGTGGCGACTACAATGCTTCCAATTCACTGTTTCACTTGTGGCTACTTTTAGCACACCTGAAATTTGACCCAAAGGAGATTTCGCGAGAAGGTTTTTATCATCTACTTTCTCAACTTGAGAAGTTCCCTGGGGTAATGACAACATTATGATCTGGCCTTTGATGGTGAACAAAGACTAGACACAGTTAGAGATGTGCATCTTTCATCTAGAGACTCCATGATTAAAGGATTGATTGGCAACTCTGTTGTTTTGAAATGGAAAGGATCTTGGCTCGAAGGTTTTCTCCTTTTAATTTTTTGGTTGTTCCTGGTTTTCCTAATGTTGTCCCTACTCCAAATGAATGGGGAAATTATTTGCCCATATTTAGAGAGCGTAGAGAGGACAAACCTGCTCAACATCTCCATGACTTTCATGAACTCATGCATCAATGGGGAATACATCATGAGGATGTATTATTGAAAATGTTCATGTTCTCATTAGCAGGAGATGCTCGTGAGTGGTATTTTTCCTTACCTCCTGCCAGCATCTCCTCCCTGGAGCAGTTTCATGCGATTTGTAATAAGCGCTATCAAAAGTTCTACTCCTCTGAGTTAATTTTTCATAACTGTTGTGAGGAATGGGAAGGCCATGATCAAGATATGGATGTGTCTAATGAAGACTGTAAGGATGAGGACCATATGGAGGAAGAAGATTCTCCAGGAGAAGTTATGGAGTTTATTAAATATCTCTCTGCCAAAGTAGAAAGGTTAGAATCTAGATAAAGTGCAGAGGATGTTCTAGCCCTTGAAGAGGATGTTCTTGGAAGCTCTACTGAGGCTGATGTCAAATATTTCATGGTTTTAGAGGCCTTACATCCTGTTCTCGATGTACCTGCTGCCCCAAGCTTTGATAATTATTTAGATGAGGAGCAGTAGAGCCCCACATCACAGTTTACTAACCACGGGAGAAACCAGCCTATGTATGATAGCTATGAATTAGATTTTGAGCTAGATATGCAAGATATCCAAGAGCACACAACAGAGCCTTGTCCTCTCTTTCTCAAAGGATATTATTGTGAGGAAATAAATCATCCTAGGCCTGCATAAGACACTGAGAAGCATGATGAAGAGCAGAGCTTTCCCACGGGTCCTGTTTATGATGATTATGAATCTGACCCTTGGGAGAGCCAAGAAGAAGAACTAGAGGAGTAGCAGGAGGATCAGTTTGCCTCATGCCCATAGCCTGCCTATGAGTAGCCACCACCTGAGATTAGTCAGCCTACACCAGCCTCTCACCCTGCTAGGCCTACTAGAGATATTTAGCCACGTGTGAATAACTGTGTAGTAGAGGAGGCTACCTGTCACCAATTTTCTGGAGTTTGCCACTGGTCCTATGAGCCTGTGAAGGAATACATGGAGTTTTATTTCTTTCACAACTTGGAGCCGCCCTATTTCATCTCAAATTCAACCTGTGAGGAGGAGTTGAAGAGTGTAGTCGTTCTGTTGTCACAGTTACACCATCTGCTAGTAATCATTGACAAAATGAAGGAGCATACATTCAAGAAGTTACTTAATTGGCTATGGTGGAAGTTTTCTTTCACCTAGCCCCATGTGGAAATTTTATTAGTTTAGGACTGTACATAAATAAGCTCTTTTGAGCATGCATGTTTATTTTGTTTTTCTTTTACTTCTCAGCCCATATTTTCAGCAGGGTGTTTTGAGCTTGACTCAATAGCCCAACAACAAGGAAATGAAGCTACAAAAGAGTTCTTAGAGCATCACAGGGATGAATCTATCCCCCATGGAGCCTAATGTTGGCACATATTCTTGCAAGGGGGAGTTTTTCCTTTGGATTTGGCCATGGGGTGGAAAAATGCAAAGAAATGGGTCAAAACCCACCTCTCCTAAGTTTGGGATCGAGTGCATTTGTTTAAAAGGTGCGTGGATGTGAGAGGCTCAGAGCCACATGCTCATATCTACGGACGCGGTCCAATTATGGACCCCCCCCACATCGTTCTTCTTTTAATGGAGGGGGGGTCTGGAATGAGTGCTAAACAATGAGTAGATATGGTCAGCCAAAATATGCGCAGGCAGATGTTCAGTCGAGGTTCCATTCTGGACCCCCCCCCCCATCGTTCTGCCTTTAATGGAGGGGGTGGGGTCCAGAATGAGACAGTTTTGAATGTAGTCCCCCTACTATCATGGCCCCCTCTCGTGATTTCAGACCCCCTCCCACCAAAAACCACTTACCGCCTTCACCTCCTTCTGATATGTGTCTTCCATCCAGCCTCTCTCCTTCCCCCTGTCACATCTCCCACTCTCATTTCTCCTCTCACCCCCTCACACTTGTCTCCCACT
The DNA here is from genome assembly GCA_000966675.3 of Picea glauca. NCBI lineage: Eukaryota > Viridiplantae > Streptophyta > Pinopsida > Pinales > Pinaceae > Picea > Picea glauca. Next base: position 19,016 of record JZKD02S0321230.1, read on the forward strand.
CAATGCCATCCTGGCCCACCTTATTCCCTTTTTCCCTCTCCTTTCCTGACACTTGTAACCCCTTTGATCCGTGCCACCTCCGCCTATGTTGTGTCCCTAGTCGTCGACCCATCACATTGCGGCCTCCTCGTCACCTCTTCATGACACTTCACATCATCACCCGTTTTCGCAGCCTTTGTGTCCCCTCCACTTGGCCACCTTTGTCCAATTTTCTCACACCATCACCTCACTAGGGCCTCACTCACAACTGACTGTCGAGTCCCTCTGCGAAGGTCCAGCTAAGTTCCAGAAGGTGACTGGAACTGTAGAAGGAGATATTAGAGCCTCATAGGGAGGACTCTATCCCCCATGGAGCCTAATGTTGGCACATATTCTTGCAAGGGGGGAGTTTTTCCTTTGGATTTGGCCCTGGGGTGGAAAATTGCAAAGAACAGGGTTAAAAAACCCACTTTATGGCGCTTATCCAAATTTTTATTCCTAGGTGCATTATGATAAGAC
>JZKD02S0321241.1:0-19513 GCA_000966675.3 Picea glauca
TTGCAGGAGCGTTACCCAAATTTGGAGCGCTGGCGCTTCTCTAGACCTTTCTGGAAGCGTTATAGCACTCTGTGACCTCTCTGAAAAAACGCTCCCTATTCTGGGTGAACTGTTAGCCTGGCGAGAAGAATAAGGGGGGAATCATTCGAGTTTAGGAGGCAGTTAAGCTCGAATTCTTGGTTTTTTCAAAAGATCTCTCAATCAAGGAAGAGGTTCCTAACTGGTTCTAAACATAACTCAAGTGGTTAGCCTCTTTCCAACCTATATAAGCAAGCTCTAATGGTGAAGAGAGGGGGAAGAATTACATATGTGAAACTTATGATCTTGGAGGAAATCTGCATTCAGCTAGAGAAGAGTTATCAGTGCATCTGCTGCCATCCAGGTTGTGGATCTTTCAGACAAGGGTTAGACGAAGAGGATCCGACGAAGCTGTCGCATTCGCATCTACGATTGTAAGTACTGCTGTCGTTATTCTCATTAATATGACACGCTTGGCCTGTTTCTTTCTAGTTTGTGTCTGATGCTACATGAACTTATCACTCAGTGATAGATCTGTTTTCAAGCTAATGTCAATAGAGTAGGAAGTGGTCGTATCTTGATTTTTCCACAGACCTCAGCGAGGAGCAAAGGATTGGAGCGCAACTCGGAGTGTACAGGGACAAATGTTGGTTAAAAGCTACTTCTAACATCCTTCCTTCTCATGCATTAGGCTTAGATAGATTCAAAAGAAATTCAGTTTCCATGATAAGCACTTTTCTGTCTAGGGTTAAGGTCAAGCCTTAGAGGTCGATCTACTTGTCCGCAGGCAGATTTTCCTACAACAGACTCTACATTAGATCTCATCGGGTTTATTGATTCTGACTAGGCTGGAAATAGCATTGATCGCAAGTCCACATTTGGTTACTCACTCAGTCTTGGTTCTGGGCCTATCTATTGGTCGAGAAAAAAACAAGCTTCCATTTAACTATATTCAGTAGAGCCAGAGTATAGAGGGGTAGTTAACATAACCATTCAAGCTATGTGGCTACAACATTTTCTCACTGAGTTGGGCATTCAATTTCATCAGTTGATCGTCATCTGGTGTGACAACCAGAGCACTCTGAAGTTCTGTAGAGATCTAGTTCAGAGGTAGTGGACAAAGAACATCGAGATCCACATGCACTACATTCAGTAATTAGTACATGAGGGGATCATCGACTTATAGTTATGTCCTTTAGTAGAACAGACGAAAAACATCTTCACCAAGACCTTCATTGAGAAAAAATTCCATTCTCTGCGAAGTCGTCTTGGAGTGAAGGACACAATTTCCTAGCAACTGTAGTTCTTCTTTTTACATATAATGTACCTTGAGGGGGGGGTTTTCCCATGAGGTTTTCCCTCTTTCCTAACTTTATTTCATTTTATATTTTGTATTTGGGTACCTAACATGACCTCCTTGTTGGGACCCATTATTTATTTTCACCATAATGATGTTCAGGGGGGGTATTGGAGTTACTTAACACACACCTAGGATTTCTTTTTCCTAAGGTTTTTCCTTGTTTATTAGTCATAATTAGTCATCCAGTATCCTATATTTTAGGGGAGAATATTCCACCTGGAGAATATTCTCTTTCATTTGACACTTCAGTTTGACTAGTTGAGTCGAGTTTAGATGCTGCATTGGTTTTGTCACCATGCAACATTGGGATCATCACCAGCTAATGTGCACTAGCCTTGGGATCATCACCAAAATGGCACATTACCCTTGATTTCCTGATTTAACTCCTCACTACTCTCTATTCAGTCAGTTAACTAAAGGCTAGTTGACTAGTTAACTCAACTAGGTGGCAGTTCACTCCCGTAACTTCCTGAGAGACTAGACTAGGTGGAAATTCACTCCCATAAATGTTGGTGTGTGTCCATATCACTCTAGACCACCACTATGGTGCATTGTTTCTCCTCAAGTACGCACTCATTGAGTTATACAGAGTATATCATGTGTACATTATTCATTATTCATAACGTTTAATGAGAATTTTTCCACTCTTTCTCTCCTTCTTCTTGTTTCTCCAATTCTCTATGCAAATGTGTGTATTATTATTTAGCTAGATCTATTATGTGTAGGTTCAACACATTTACAAAGATGACCAAACATATACTATCAACAATAATTAAAGGACTTAAGGAAGTGAGAGATCAATTTGTTGTATTTATGGAAAATATAGTGTCATAACATCTCCACAACAACTATTAAAGCACGTAAGGAAATAAGGGATTGATCTATTGTATTTATTAAAAATATCCATGATTTGGGATAGGACTAGCAAGATTGTTGAACTTATAGATGTAGATCCTCTTAAGATTCTCATAGTAAAAGAATAATCTGATACATTTTTTGTGACCCTCACATATATTTGAGAAAGCGAGGAATTTTTAATCCCAAATCATTGCATGAAATACATCGAGGGATAGATCAAATGATAGAAGTAATTCACTAGTTTTCAAGGGATTTTGAAGAAATCTACAAATGGAGCGAGGACAGAAAAATTATTATTAAGTGTCTACTTTTCTTTTCTGATTATTAAGTGTTGAATTTTCCATGGGGTCTTTTGAGCTTGTAGGAAATATAGTATGTGATAATCAAAATGTCCCTTTCCCTTCCATCAAGTTATCTAATGTTGAGCATAGGGAATGTGAAGAAGACTAACAAACTTGTATACATAATGAGGCATTATGTCTTCATGTTGACCCAGTATATGAAACCAATGTTAATAGGCATGAAAATGAATGTCAATGTTCAAAGTTTGACTTGTTATATACCCTCAACATTAGTTCGAGGGTGATACAAATTATATGTTTGGAAGAAAAAAACCACCGTAGCTACTAAAATTTCAAAATAGTAAAGTGATGTTCAATACAAAATTTATCCTAATAATGGATAGTCTATTGAATATAAGGGGACAAACTTTCTCTCATCATTTTCTCTTCATTATGTTGAACATAAGAGAGAAAATTTTGAGATGACAAAGGCATGTTATTCTAATGGCGATGGATTTGTTAAAGACTATTTGAATCTTGGGGAATTCTTCATTGATGATATGCATACAGTTGATCATTCTCACAAGGAAGAGACCCTGGAATCATATTGTCCCATGGATTTTATAGGCATTCCAAGGTACCCAAAACCACTACTTATTTCACATTCCAAAGTTTCATGGTTATAATCCTATATATGTTGTGAAACACTAGGAATTTTTTCCTACATTGATGGAAGATATTGGGATTGAGCATGAATATGTGGTCATGAATTTATTTGTGCACTCATTGGAAGAAGATGTCAAGATATAGTAGAAACATTTGACAAAAAATGACATAGGGGGGTGGTATGAATGTGTGAATTCTTTTAAGGATCAATTAAGTAATCATGGAAATGATTTCAAAAACAACAATTGCTAACTTAAAATCAGTTATGGAGCACATTCCTTTGATTTTTATGGAATAATTTTCTCTAGTCTAGGAGGATCAAGATCTTGAATACTATAGTTTTGTGCAACATAAAAGAGATATTTATGGAGGTGGTGAGCATAATATTTAAGTATTGAAATAATAGAATTGGATAGAACCCTAAGAAGGGGAGTATTTTTCAACTCATTTTCATTGGACATTTATATGAGGATCCTCTATACTACATTTACTACCATAATTATGAAGCAAAACATCATAATTTCATATTTTTCTTAGAGATGACTTTTAACATCGTGTCTAGTGTTAGGCACATATTTCCAACTCTTATTAGGGAGAAATCCAGTAAAATAGTGAGGCTATTGTGGCAATAAATCCAATAACATATTTCCAACTCTTATTTTTAATTTATAATTGCTCTCTTTCTCTTGCGTTCTAGGGTTCTTTACAAAATTAGAGGGGAGAGATGGTTTCTTCCTCGAGGTTGGGATGGTTTCTTCCTGACAGAGATTATTGTAACATGTTAGGACCTATTTCATATAGTGAAAGACCCCCCCTACTATTACTATGGAAAAAGGAAAATCTCAACGCCTCCAACCAAGATTTTATTGCTTTTGGAAGGTAAAATCCTACTAGGGTTTGAGGCAAGTATGGTTAGGGGAGAAGAAGGTAATAATTCCCTCTCCTTCCAAAAAAAAAATGGAAGTAACACAAACTTGTAAAAACAAAACGAGTATTCTCACATTAGCATTGTAAATTCAAGTGTGTAAGGTTACTCACCATCCTCTCCCTTGCCTTCAGTCTCGACGTCACCTGATTAATCCCTCCCCTCGGTCTCGACATCACTTGATCAATCCATCCACTCGGTCTTGACATGACTGTAAATCCCTTCTCTCGGTATCATATTCACTATAAATCTCTCTGCTCGGTCTCAGAATCAAAGGGGATCAATTATATAAATCTACAATTATATAAATCTACAATGCAGGATGCATTGGTACCCAAGTCACTATAAATCCCTCTGCTCGGTCTCATATGTAGGTCTCATGCATAGGGGAAAGTATCAGAGTTTGTGGTAGCGGGAGTTTTCACCAAGGAAAGTATCATATTTTTTGGTAGCGGGGGTTTGTGGTGCAAGTATCAGAGTGCGTGTGGTAGTGGGAGTTTGCAGTGAAAGTATCAGAGCACGTGTGGTAGTGGGAGTTTGTGGCTCAATTATTAGAGCACGTGGGTCATTCAATACATTGATATGGGTTATGATTTAACACGGGTAGATAATTGTATTGGTTGTATTAGTTTTTTGGTCATTCAATACATTTATATGGGTTATGATTTAACATGTAACTTATTGCATAAGAGTTGAGGGGAAAGTATGGGTATTGAGTTAAAGATCAGTCATATTGTGTGACCCTTATGCATTATTTAGTATTAGCATAGTGCTTCGAGTGAGACCTTACCATTTATTGGAATTGAAAATACCAATGCTTAGAATATAGTAGATACCCTATTTTGGATGTCGATGTGGACCTTGATCTAAAATTGAAACAACAATGGTGAATTTTATTGAATTCATTCACAGTGTACCCTAGTTTCTTTATTTGATCTACTAATTCTTTGGGGAATTATATTTCTATAATAAACACATTGTTGGATGATTGATTGGATATATGGTTCTCTAGATCCACCTTTTGTGTGTTCATCATATCTCTTGTCTTATTTTATTACCAAGGTTTTTTTTGAAGTAGTTGATTGAATTCTAGGTGAATCAATTTAGTTATGTGTGGATGTTTTTCCACTTGGATAACTCCGTTTGTTAAATAGACCACATATTTTCCTATGCATATCAGCAAAATATAAATGCATGACATAGTATATATGCTTTAGCTACTGGTATTTGAATGATCAATTGACCATGGGTGAGACCCTTTTAGTGTTGAAATCCAACTTGAGCGTTGTATTTTTAGAGATTGCTTGTATCGACTAAGCAATAGTCTATAGAAGACTAGTTGTATAACTAGATTTTGGAAGAATTGATCACTATATTTATAGATTTGATCACTATATTTATAAATCTACAATGCAGGAAGCATTGATCGCTATATTGTCTAACTAGATTTTGGAAGCATTGATAACAAACTATATTTTGGTTGTTTCCAAGGAAGCTTGGAGTGTATGCCCAAAAAATAAGTTCCTTCATATCGACCAATAATAACATCAAACTAGAAAAGATCGCATGGTCAAATAATGATTATAGAAGTCGAGCAATAATTCCATTACTATAGATCATAGTTCTATCTATGTTGTTTTTTTGTATATTTCTTTACTATTGTATAAGAAAACACCAATGACCTATATCCTTGTAAGATTTATTATTTGTTGATATGGAAGCAAGTTATCTTGACCTAGTTGAAGATTGACCAACAAGTAGGATAGTTGATTTATTCATAATCAACTAAAGTTCAAACTTTAAGTACTTTATACCCTTTGTTGGAAATACTAGGAGCCTTTGATGAATATGAAGAACTATATTTCCTTGCAAGAATCTCATGATCAACTTTCTAAACAATCAAGTTCCTTACAACTATTGTTTCTCAATTGTGAACAAAAATGGAATATTGAAGGATTATCTAGAGACAACCAATACCTAGTCAAAGGAAGAAAATTCCCTCTTTTAGACTAATGTCTTGTAGGAATATGATGAAAAATATAGAAAGATTGATGTCTTGGAAAGAACATTGAAACATGTCTTTAAGAACCTCATGGATTAATCTGGGGATAAAACATATTTAATTGATTATTTGGAGGAGGAAGTTAAAAACCACTCTCATACAACTATTACTGGTTTGAAGGAGAACAATAATAGGTTCGATGTAGCCAATACCAAGGTAAAGAATGAGGCTTCATGCTTATATGACTTTGTTGATGAGATTCATGAGGAAGTTTCTACCCTTCAAGTAGACAATGTTTAATTAGTTCATGAATACCATCATTTGAAGAAAATTTATGAACTCTTGTTGCTATATATGACTGAGAAAGATGAGCCATTAAGAAATTAAAATATTATGAATTGGGTCTTGAACTTACAAACTATTATGTAGAAGAGATTACAAATTCTTCGATTACCTTTTATACATTTGAAGATATTGATTTTATCCCTATTAGTTATAACAAGGATGATATTGATGGTGACACCTTCTCATGCTTCGTTGAGTACCAATGCTATGTTTTCTACTAGTTTTGAGAAACATACTACATGTATTAGGTCCCAAATATTAAGTTATAAGGGATATACCATAGGCATACTTGGGAAGAGTGGACAAGTAATTGTTGTTCCCATTACTCTTGAGCCAATATCACCTAGAGGGTCTTGGATATGACTAGATTTCATCGAAAAATGAGAATGGATTTACAAAGGATAGAAGGGTATTGTTTGCTATAAATGGAACTCATCCAACTAAGTTTTAGGAAAGGAAATTGACTAATGATGAGTATGTTCAGTCAAATGAGCATTGGGTTGAACACAATATGGTAGAATTTGTAAGCCTCTAGGGTGTAGAATATTTGGTGATGGATTGTGAAGGAACTATGTTATTCGAAAACCTCAACTTACATTGTGTGTCGCATGATGGGCCATGTTGGCATGCCTGGAGGTTATAGTGGTAGTTGTCGAATAACACAACCCCATGTCACATGAGTGCATGATCGACTAGTTGTTGATTTATCCAATCACAAATACACACACACACACACACACANTTGTATTTATGGAAAATATAGTGTCATAACATCTCCACAACAACTATTAAAGCACGTAAGGAAATAAGGGATTGATCTATTGTATTTATTAAAAATATCCATGATTTGGGATAGGACTAGCAAGATTGTTGAACTTATAGATGTAGATCCTCTTAAGATTCTCATAGTAAAAGAATAATCTGATACATTTTTTGTGACCCTCACATATATTTGAGAAAGCGAGGAATTTTTAATCCCAAATCATTGCATGAAATACATCGAGGGATAGATCAAATGATAGAAGTAATTCACTAGTTTTCAAGGGATTTTGAAGAAATCTACAAATGGAGCGAGGACAGAAAAATTATTATTAAGTGTCTACTTTTCTTTTCTGATTATTAAGTGTTGAATTTTCCATGGGGTCTTTTGAGCTTGTAGGAAATATAGTATGTGATAATCAAAATGTCCCTTTCCCTTCCATCAAGTTATCTAATGTTGAGCATAGGGAATGTGAAGAAGACTAACAAACTTGTATACATAATGAGGCATTATGTCTTCATGTTGACCCAGTATATGAAACCAATGTTAATAGGCATGAAAATGAATGTCAATGTTCAAAGTTTGACTTGTTATATACCCTCAACATTAGTTCGAGGGTGATACAAATTATATGTTTGGAAGAAAAAAACCACCGTAGCTACTAAAATTTCAAAATAGTAAAGTGATGTTCAATACAAAATTTATCCTAATAATGGATAGTCTATTGAATATAAGGGGACAAACTTTCTCTCATCATTTTCTCTTCATTATGTTGAACATAAGAGAGAAAATTTTGAGATGACAAAGGCATGTTATTCTAATGGCGATGGATTTGTTAAAGACTATTTGAATCTTGGGGAATTCTTCATTGATGATATGCATACAGTTGATCATTCTCACAAGGAAGAGACCCTGGAATCATATTGTCCCATGGATTTTATAGGCATTCCAAGGTACCCAAAACCACTACTTATTTCACATTCCAAAGTTTCATGGTTATAATCCTATATATGTTGTGAAACACTAGGAATTTTTTCCTACATTGATGGAAGATATTGGGATTGAGCATGAATATGTGGTCATGAATTTATTTGTGCACTCATTGGAAGAAGATGTCAAGATATAGTAGAAACATTTGACAAAAAATGACATAGGGGGGTGGTATGAATGTGTGAATTCTTTTAAGGATCAATTAAGTAATCATGGAAATGATTTCAAAAACAACAATTGCTAACTTAAAATCAGTTATGGAGCACATTCCTTTGATTTTTATGGAATAATTTTCTCTAGTCTAGGAGGATCAAGATCTTGAATACTATAGTTTTGTGCAACATAAAAGAGATATTTATGGAGGTGGTGAGCATAATATTTAAGTATTGAAATAATAGAATTGGATAGAACCCTAAGAAGGGGAGTATTTTTCAACTCATTTTCATTGGACATTTATATGAGGATCCTCTATACTACATTTACTACCATAATTATGAAGCAAAACATCATAATTTCATATTTTTCTTAGAGATGACTTTTAACATCGTGTCTAGTGTTAGGCACATATTTCCAACTCTTATTAGGGAGAAATCCAGTAAAATAGTGAGGCTATTGTGGCAATAAATCCAATAACATATTTCCAACTCTTATTTTTAATTTATAATTGCTCTCTTTCTCTTGCGTTCTAGGGTTCTTTACAAAATTAGAGGGGAGAGATGGTTTCTTCCTCGAGGTTGGGATGGTTTCTTCCTGACAGAGATTATTGTAACATGTTAGGACCTATTTCATATAGTGAAAGACCCCCCCTACTATTACTATGGAAAAAGGAAAATCTCAACGCCTCCAACCAAGATTTTATTGCTTTTGGAAGGTAAAATCCTACTAGGGTTTGAGGCAAGTATGGTTAGGGGAGAAGAAGGTAATAATTCCCTCTCCTTCCAAAAAAAAAATGGAAGTAACACAAACTTGTAAAAACAAAACGAGTATTCTCACATTAGCATTGTAAATTCAAGTGTGTAAGGTTACTCACCATCCTCTCCCTTGCCTTCAGTCTCGACGTCACCTGATTAATCCCTCCCCTCGGTCTCGACATCACTTGATCAATCCATCCACTCGGTCTTGACATGACTGTAAATCCCTTCTCTCGGTATCATATTCACTATAAATCTCTCTGCTCGGTCTCAGAATCAAAGGGGATCAATTATATAAATCTACAATTATATAAATCTACAATGCAGGATGCATTGGTACCCAAGTCACTATAAATCCCTCTGCTCGGTCTCATATGTAGGTCTCATGCATAGGGGAAAGTATCAGAGTTTGTGGTAGCGGGAGTTTTCACCAAGGAAAGTATCATATTTTTTGGTAGCGGGGGTTTGTGGTGCAAGTATCAGAGTGCGTGTGGTAGTGGGAGTTTGCAGTGAAAGTATCAGAGCACGTGTGGTAGTGGGAGTTTGTGGCTCAATTATTAGAGCACGTGGGTCATTCAATACATTGATATGGGTTATGATTTAACACGGGTAGATAATTGTATTGGTTGTATTAGTTTTTTGGTCATTCAATACATTTATATGGGTTATGATTTAACATGTAACTTATTGCATAAGAGTTGAGGGGAAAGTATGGGTATTGAGTTAAAGATCAGTCATATTGTGTGACCCTTATGCATTATTTAGTATTAGCATAGTGCTTCGAGTGAGACCTTACCATTTATTGGAATTGAAAATACCAATGCTTAGAATATAGTAGATACCCTATTTTGGATGTCGATGTGGACCTTGATCTAAAATTGAAACAACAATGGTGAATTTTATTGAATTCATTCACAGTGTACCCTAGTTTCTTTATTTGATCTACTAATTCTTTGGGGAATTATATTTCTATAATAAACACATTGTTGGATGATTGATTGGATATATGGTTCTCTAGATCCACCTTTTGTGTGTTCATCATATCTCTTGTCTTATTTTATTACCAAGGTTTTTTTTGAAGTAGTTGATTGAATTCTAGGTGAATCAATTTAGTTATGTGTGGATGTTTTTCCACTTGGATAACTCCGTTTGTTAAATAGACCACATATTTTCCTATGCATATCAGCAAAATATAAATGCATGACATAGTATATATGCTTTAGCTACTGGTATTTGAATGATCAATTGACCATGGGTGAGACCCTTTTAGTGTTGAAATCCAACTTGAGCGTTGTATTTTTAGAGATTGCTTGTATCGACTAAGCAATAGTCTATAGAAGACTAGTTGTATAACTAGATTTTGGAAGAATTGATCACTATATTTATAGATTTGATCACTATATTTATAAATCTACAATGCAGGAAGCATTGATCGCTATATTGTCTAACTAGATTTTGGAAGCATTGATAACAAACTATATTTTGGTTGTTTCCAAGGAAGCTTGGAGTGTATGCCCAAAAAATAAGTTCCTTCATATCAACCAATAATAACATCAAACTAGAAAAGATCACATGGTCAAATAATGATTATAGAAGTCGAGCAATAATTCCATTACTATAGATCATAGTTCTATCTATGTTGTTTTTTTGTATATTTCCTTACTATTGTATAAGAAAACACCAATGACCTATATCCTTGTAAGATTTATTATTTGTTGATATGGAAGCAAGTTCTCTTGACCTAGTTGAAGATTGACCAACAAGTAGGATAGTTGATTTATTCATAATCAACTAAAGTTCAAACTTTAAGTACTTTATACCCTTTGTTGGAAATACTGGGAGCCTTTGATGAATATGAAGAACTATATTTCCTTGCAAGAATCTCATGATCGAATTTCTAAACAATCAAGTTCCTTACAACTATTGTTTCTCTATTGTGAACAAAAATGGAATATTGAAGGATTATCTAGAGACAACCAATACCTAGTCAAAGGAAGAAAATTCCGTCTTTTAGACTAATGTCTTGTAGGAATATGATGAAAAATATAGAAAGATTGATGTCTTGGAAAGAACATTGAAACATGTATTTAAGAACCTCATGGATTAATTTGGGGATAAAACATATTTAATTGATTATTTGGAGGAGGAAGTTAAAAACCACTCTCATACAACTATTACTGGTTTGAAGGAGAACAATAATAGGTTCGATGTAGCCAATACCGAGGTAAAGAATGAGGCTTCATGCTTATAGGACTTTGTTGATGAGATTCATGAAGAAGTTCCTACCCTTCAAGTAGACAATGTTTAATTAGTTCATGAATACCATCATTTGAAGAAAATTTATGAACTCTTGTTGCTATATATGACTGAGAAAGATGAGCCATTAAGAAATTAAAATATTATGAATTGGGTCTTGAACTTACAAACTATTATGTAGAAGAGATTACAAATTCTTCGATTACCTTTTATACATTTGAAGATATTGATTTTATCCCTATTAGTTATAACAAGGATGATATTGATGGTGACACCTTCTCATGCTTCGTTGAGTACCAATGCTATGTTTTCTACTAGTTTTGAGAAACATACTACATGTATTAGGTCCCAAATATTAAGTTATAAGGGATATACCATAGGCATACTTGGGAAGAGTGGACAAGTAATTGTTGTTCCCATTACTCTTGAGCCAATATCACCTAGAGGGTCTTGGATATGACTAGATTTCATCGAAAAATGAGAATGGATTTACAAAGGATAGAAGGGTATTGTTTGCTATAAATGGAACTCATCCAACTAAGTTTTAGGAAAGGAAATTGACTAATGATGAGTATGTTCAGTCAAATGAGCATTGGGTTGAACACAATATGGTAGAATTTGTAAGCCTCTAGGGTGTAGAATATTTGGTGATGGATTGTGAAGGAACTATGTTATTCGAAAACCTCAACTTACATTGTGTGTCGCATGATGGGCCATGTTGGCATGCCTGGAGGTTATAGTGGTAGTTGTCGAATAACACAACCCCATGTCACATGAGTGCATGATCGACTAGTTGTTGATTTATCCAATCACAAATACACACACACACACACACACAAATATCCATGTTTGAGTCTAGAAACCCTCCCATACCATCAATCCATGTGTCTAGTCTAACCATGTCAAATTTAAGTCCATACAAGAACAAATTGAAAAAATTTCAACATTGGCCCCCATTCCACTTATTGGCCACCTAGTTACAAACCATTCACTTATGTGGGTATAATATGAGTAATGTTTGAGTCTTGAAACCCTATATTGGCCCTTGACTAAATTTTGGGACATCCTTGGTCAATTTTGACCTATTTTGGGACTTTACAGCCTGTTAAAGATGGAGCACAAGTCAAAGCAAAGATCATAGGATCTCAGCTGCTTTTGGGATTTGGGAATATGTAATGGGTATGGGATGTTAGCCCATGGGTTTACCCATGTTTGGGCCTATTTTTTTAAGTATAAATAGATTTCTAGGCAATGTAAGGAGGGGGATCTATGTGATGGAAGGTTGATAAACTAAGTACTAAGTGCAAGTGTGGTTTGTAAATGATTTTTGCATACTGTGAAAGACTTGTGGAGCTAAGTGCAAGTGGTTGTACCAAGACTGTGAATAGCTTTTTACTGTAGCGCAAGGAAGAAGGATCTAGCGAGCTGCGCAGATCTTTTGTCCTATGCAGAGTAGGGTTCTGAGGCTCTGTGCATGTAAACTATTGAAGAAGCTAATAAAGAAGAAGAGTTGGTGGACATAGCCCTAGGGTGGGGGTGAACCATGTAAATACTGTGTTTTTCTACTCTATGCAATGTTTTGATGTATTTATGTGTTATTTGCTAAGTGATGGACAAATATAGATAGATAGATTTGTTCATGATTTGTGCTTATGATGAATCTGGATGCTAGCTCTGACATAGGTGGATGTTCTTAGTGCTTTAATATTCTAGATCAGATCCATTTAGTTATGCTAAGTGATTAAATATGTTAAATCTGGTTGAATATTGTGATGCTTTATTTTATCTGCAGAATAGATATTGGTTAACTAATGATGAACTAACGGTGCTAAGTGCTCTATTAAGTATTATAATCATAGATCTGTGTCCCAACTAAGGTTGAAGACACTTGAGTCCTATAACCACCCCTACCTCTACCTTGGGTGAGACTTCATCTGCTTTGCAGGTATTGTTGAAAGGGCCAGTAGTTAGGGTTTTGTTGGTGTGTTGTTGTAGCGTTGAAACTTGGGTCTACCCCTATGCCAAAAAATGGTTCCATTGTTGAGACTTGAAACTATGATTGTTAGGAACTGAGGAAGAAGAATCTTTGTGCAAAAATCTGACCTAAAATTGTGGAAGCTCTGTGTGTAGATCTATTTCTCTGGTGTGCAGTACTCTACTTACTTTGACAAGATCTGTGCTATGGAAAATAAGTCATATCTAAAGAAAAGAGGTAATATCTGAATGCTTTTTGCTTTGAGAAAGGTAAAAGTGATAAGTTCTTCTTAAAAAAAAAAGGTAAGATTTGAAAGCTCTATTCTCTAATAAAGGTAAGAATAGTGGAAAGTTATATATTTGAAGGCTTTGTGCTTTGTAGAATTAATATTAGTGGAATTTTTTGTTTCAAAAGTATGAATCTAGGTATGTTTGATAGATTCTATCCTTGCTTGAAAACTAGGGTATTAATAGATGAAAGAAGATTTGATATGAATAGTGAAAAATAGGTTATACCTATGCATAGAAATAATGTTTGGACTAATAAGTGTATGTAGGATCTTAGAAAAAAATGTTTGTAGGTTATCTACCATGATCCTAGCGTGCAGTACAGGAAAGGTTGGGGATCATTTAAACGAAAGAGAGGATTAACCCTCTGTTACAGTTGCAGAAAACCCAAACATCTTGCTAAGGAATTCCCTGGGAGAAGACCTAGTTGTCTTTGTTGTAAATCTCTGGACCATGAAGTATTGGATTTCCCTAGAATGATTGCTAAGGTTGAAAGAATGAATATGAACCAAGGAAACCCTAAGGAAGATCCAAAAACTAAGATTATGATAGAATCCCAGGAAGAATTAGAGAAAGTATTGCTACAGATAAGAGAAACCTTGAATGATCATTGACATGTCATCTTATCAGAGATATTCAAAAAAAAGGAATGCCTTGAAGCAATAATAGGAGACTTCGACATTGACTATGTTCTAGATGAGGAAACACAGATGAATATCATGACAGAGAAAACTTGGGAAGCTATAGGGAGACCTTCTATGATTCCTTCATTAGGAGGAATAAGAATATTCAAAGGAAAGCTGATAAACCTGTGGAAAGCTCACTCGGATACCTATGAATGCCAATGGAGCTTTGACAAAGGAATATTTTGAGATTGTTAAATTCAAGGAGAACAATGCCCCATTTACCATTCTACTAGGAAAACCTTGGATTGAAAGAGATCAGGCCAGAAGGCAAGAAGAAGAAGTTTTAGAACAACAGAAGCAAGAGTTAAAAGAGTTTATGACTAGAAGGATTGCACACTTGATTGAAGAACAAAAGAATATATCAAAGCAATTTAACACCAACAACTTAGATGCTGAAGTTGCAAGAACACTGGAAGAACCATTGAAGATTGAAGTATCTATTTAGGATGAAGAAGAAGGGTTACCCTTGAATCTTAGGAAAGAATCTCAATAGTGCAAAGTAACTATGCCACAATAAGCTAAGGATCATAATGGAAAAGGCATACCAAGACGAAGATCACTGGGAAGAAGGCTAGAAAGCTAAGTAAAAAGAAAGCTAAGATCGAAAAGTTGCAAAAGATTCCAAAGGGAACCTCGCAGAAGGAAAATTTGAAAAATTAGAGCTTCGTTGGGATATCAAAACAACAATGCATGGAACTTTGCCATGGCAGAGCTATATAGTCATTGGGGACATTATAACTGTTAGACCAATTCTCTGAATGGGCATAAAGACATTTATGGACAGACAACTTGCCATCTGACCGTTGGGATTGTGCCATAAGGGACAAAACCGAGTTAAAGAGGGCTTCATACTTGTTACAAGCGACCCATTGCCGCGTTACCTATTTATCCCATCACACCATGCACCATGAACACTTTTTCCAACTGAGAATTTGAGCCCGTAGACTAATTTTCTTTTATACAGTGATCATCACGCTCTTGCTCTCTATCTCATTATTGTGTCTAAATTACCCCCCAAACATGAGATTGTTAACCCTGAGCATGTATTTCGGATGAGTTGAGTGCTGCAGAGAAATCTTTTGAAGAATTTTTGATCGACCTCATGACTGATAGAGTCATGTCGATGTCTATAGGTGTACAGGCATCATCAACAAGAGGACTGCCAGCTTCTTCGTCCATTGCTCGTGGAGCTAGACCATCCTGGCCATTCGATGAAAAATGAACCAAGCACAGGGATGATCTAGTGAATGCTAAATTGATCCTGGCCATCTTACCTACCTATCTACCACTTATGAGCAGCACAATAAATTGAGACAACATGCCCAGATATTTTGAATACGCCTTGGTCACTGCGTACCTCCTGAAGGGGATATGCACATTTCGAGAAGATCAAGATAAGATTATAGCGTTGAAGTTTAGACACTTAAACCTCAAAGATCATAAAGTTTATAACATGATCTCCCCACATAATTCCCTGAACAGAACTAAGGGGAAAAATTAGAAGATAATCCCTCAGTCATGGACTATGAACCTCGCATAGTCCACCCTGCTCAATGTCATGAAGATTCCTCACTTTAGATGACACCAGGAGGTAAATCCATGTGTCAATTTGTTGCTATCTTGTTACCATGGTGGTTATTTGTGGCTAAACCACCGTATAATAATTGATCTAACATTGATCAATAGAATCATGGGGTTGAGTATGCAAGGACCTGATCCATAGGAATTTTACCTTGGAAAAGCCATGGATCATGCTCTAGCATAGAGGATCAAGGACACTTATGGCGATGTTGAGAAGGGAACATGAGGCTACAAGGTAGCTTCTGTTAAGAGTGGCGTAGTGCACCTCACCTGTCAATTGATTGCAGGGAAGTTAGTCTGAAAGAACCAACCCACCCAAGTCATTGGTTTTGTAGTTGACCTTGTAGGCAAGTGTGCGGAAGGTCTTCAGATGAATTGGGCGAAGTACCTGGTGATAGTTGGAACTCAACTGTAAGGAGGCAAAAGATCAAGGATATGAGTTCCATTTTAGGTGGCTCTTGATCCTTATATATTTTATTGCCTGGGAGCTACCAGAAGGTGCGACCTTCCCAGACATTGGGCCTTTTGAACCAATAGCTGCAAAGTTCATCACACTATGGTATTCAAGTGATATGAATAAACAGTGGAATTCAACTATTGTTTTTCATACCTACTACAACCAGCTGAAGGTAGCCATACAGTCTGAGCCTCACATGACTCCAAACACTCTACACTGGTTCAGGCCTCTAATGAAGATCAACGCATATCGACATTTTACTTACATCACAGCACACACTGACGGAAACAAGCAACAACTTCAGTCCTACTACAAGCTGACGGGGGAGGACTTGGGGGAGATTACTAGGGACTGGTTAGCATACCTCCTTATTCTAGTAGACCCTACAGATATATCTGACATCGACACTTCAGAAACTGCATAGGATACACCCAGACCTAGCGGGGTAAAGAAGACTAAAGAGGTCCAAAGAATAGATAGTGAATCCAATAAGACTTCTTCTATATCACCAGAAAAAGAAGGTGATGGTGAAGAGTTAAGTGAAAAAAAAGTCGAACAGAAGCAAGGAGATGAGGCTGATCCACTAAAGAAAAGGAAAGATCCTCCTCTGAAACCTTCCTCTCGAAAGAAATCGAAGGCCACCATGACCAAGATGCATATTGTCCTCACCTCTGATGACTTCGACTTCCTCGTAGCAGCCCTGCATGATGCTTCACTAGAAATAACAGAGAAAAAAAAAGAAAAGCAAGAGGAGATGTATGATTGAATTTAGAGTGAACTCTGAGGGGTCCATCAGGTCCTTTAGTCTATACATGCAGTCTCCACTGTGCCGGGAGAACCAGAATTAGGAGATGAACTAGCTCAACTCCACCTCTTAGCTGATACAATCGAAGCTCACCTTCGACAAGTAAAGGAAGAAACAGAGCAAGCCACCCAAGATTTGAAACAAGTACAAGGAGTAATCATAGAGAAATGTAGTTCTATAGAATGGGAAAATCTTTCTATCCAAACAAAGTTTGATGAAGAAAAAGAACAACTACAACAAGAAAAGGAACAGTTTCTCGCGGAGAAAGTCAAATTAAAGGAAATGTTCAACATATTACTTTTCTCTATGACAGTCATAGAAGTAAAGACAGAAGAGTGAGTTCCACAACAAGTAGCACAACTTGAAGAAGTGATCCAAAATCTACAACAACACATCATAGACTTGGAACTACGTGCAGTACCCAAGACCCCACAATATGTAAGAGACCAACGAGAAGCCACCACTCGAAGTGCATTTGAAAGGATAAAATATATTACTCTTGAATGTAAGAATCTCACTGATCACAGTGCCCAGACCTATGAACATCTCATTGAGAACCTAGAATTGAAGGTGTTAGCACTCTGTAATTTTCCCAAGGCTATGAGGCAGTCACAGAGGCAACATCAAAACTGCTTCGAGTCAGGGATCTATCCCTCCGAGACTCAGAGAGGGATCTCTCTGTTTGATATAACTTTGTTGGAAGAGGATGTTAGGCTAGCTATGCAGAATAGGATACGTTCTTGGAGTTTTTTAGTTGAGACAACAAAAGAAGGCCATTGGGCTATGGGGTTTGTTCATAAAGATAGAGATCAAATAACAGTTTATAAGAAGTCTTTTCACAGGGAAAGATAATGCAACTATTGGATTCTTTGGGAATAAGTGATGGATTAACAGAGAAGGTGAGATTATCAATCACAGTAAAGAAGTATTTAAGAATTTCTTCACCATAACATCAGAAGACAAACATTTAGATTTTTCAAAAGTTAGAAAACAGGGTATGAACAGATAAATCCTGTAACTTTAACTCCTTTTAAAATATTAAACAAATAACACAATGATAAAAACTATAGATACACATTCAACGATGAGGGAAAAACTTCACCAATAGCTAACATGCAAGAATCCTGTGAAACGTTTCCTCATATTTCTAGAAAATCTCTTGATAGAAAATCTCTAAATAAATAGGGGAGATCCCCCAACAAGTTTCGAGATTCGGTTGTAACTGCCTCGGCCAAAAATAGCCACCAATCCCACAAAATTTGGAACTGTCTGCCATGAAAGACAGACCGGTTTTCTGTGAAAAGGGGGTCCGAATAGACGTGTGTTTCTCTTCAACGATGAAACCTGGGAAAAAAATGAAGGAGGTTATTGTATATGGGCATGTTATAGAAAAAAAATTCCTTTGGTTTCGCCAAATTCATCCCCAGCTGGCCGTAACAGCTCCCGCAAAATCAAGACTGTAACAGAAAAGTGGAAATCTGGAAAAAAAGTCCTTGAATATGGAATTGATTCTCCCTTCTCATAGCTCCGTTGAAAAAACTGAGAGAGGATTTTGTTATTCATCCCGTTTTTAGACAAAACCTCTCTCGGATTTTTAAAATCCATCTTAATTTGCCCAGAATCAGTTTTGAAAGAAGACATAGTGAAACAGGCAAAAATAGGCAAAACAAATAAAAAAGGCGGTTTTTTTTTTTCGGGATGGGTGGTATTCCGGACCCCCCCCCCGAGGTGGTAAGCGGTTTTAGGGGGGGGAGGGGGGGGTTCCTATGGAATAGGGACGTGACACGTGGATGGGGGGTGGTATTGGAAAACCATTATTCCAGACCCCCCCTCTCGTTAAAGTTCGGATGGTGAGGGGGGGTCCGGAAAATTTCCCATTCATTGATTTAATTTTATGTTTTTCAAGGGGGCTTAGATGTGAGTGGGAGTTGAGGGTGGGTAGACTTAGGATAGTGTAGGTTTTTAATGTTTGTTTTTTTAGTTTTTTATTATTATTTTATTACATGTTACGTTTAATGTATTTGCTTTTTGTTTATTTTTTATGTTTTTTGTTTTTATATGTTTTATTTTATATTTTTATTTAAATGTTTTTATATTGTTTCATGTTTTGTTTTAATTTTTTAATATATTTATTTAATGTTTGATTTTTTATGTTATTATTTTAATATTTTTTTATTTAACATTAATAAATAAAAACTAATATAGTTACTAAACTAACTAATTAACAATTGATTAATTACTAACATGCTAACTCAATTATTAATTAATTATTAATTAATTTATTATTAATAGGTTTAATCATGACTATTAACCTAATGTTTTTATACTAAGCTCGTTTATTCATGGAGGG
>JZKD02S0321263.1:0-19513 GCA_000966675.3 Picea glauca
CTATCAGAAACACTTCCAGCCCAATCTGAATCTATATAACCAATCAGTCTGAAGTCATGATCTCCAGTATAATAGAGACCAAAGTCCAACGTACCCTTAAGGTATCTCATCACATGCTTTGTAGCTACAAGGTGAACACGTCTGGGCTCTACCAAATATTGACTCAAGGTGTTCAGAGAAAAGCATATATCGGGCCTGGTATTTGTCATATACATCAACGAACCAATAATATGTCTGTACAACGCAACATCAACCAATTCTAACGAAGTATCAACCAAGGGCTTAAAATTTGTTTCCATGGGTGTGTTCATGGATTTACATTCCAACATGTCAAACCTCTTTAGTATTTCAACTGCATACTTCCCTTGGTTAAGGAAGATCTTCTCTGGGCTCTGGGAAACTTCAAGACCTAAGAAGTAATGCATCAGGACTAGGTCTTTCATCTCAAATTCTGCAATGAGCTTCTTATTATATTCATTGATGAGTTTTTCTTCTCTAGTTAAGAATAAGTCATCCACATACAACAATAATATAATTGGCTCATCATTCATAACCTTGAAGTAAATGCTAGAATCAAATTTACTCTTGGTAAACCCCAAGCTCGTCAGAAAACTGTCAATTATGCCATACCAAGATCTAGGAGCTTGCTTCAACCTGTACATAGCCTTCTTCAACTTGCAGACATGAGTTTTTCTATCTTCAACTTCAAACCCTTGTTGTTGTTCTATATACACTTATTCTTCAATAACACCATTTAAGAAGGTTGTTTTCACATCCATCTGGTGTAACTTCCACTTCGTCTTGGTTGCAAGAGCTATAATTATTCTGATAGAAGTGTATCTGGCTACATGAGGAAACATCTCTTCATAATCAATGACTTCCTTTTGAGAAAATCCACGAGTTACAAACATTTCTTTATGTTTTTCAATACTTCCATATGCAACATGTTTTATCTTGTATAACCATTTGGAAGATACCACATCTTTGTTCTTCGGTCTAGGAACTATTTCCCATACATCATTCTTTATAATGGATTGGTATTCTTTTGTCATGGCATCCGCCCATTCTTTCTTCTGAATCGCTTCTTCAAAGCAAGTAGGTTCCTTTTCTATGAGATCACACATCAAAGCCATATAATTGGAGAATGGATTAGGTTTCTTGATTTCTCTCATGGTTCCTTTTAGGGAACCATAATTCTCTCTATCTTGAATGAGTTCCCTTGCCCAAGTTGGCTTTCTCTTGTGAGAGATCGTCATTTGGGGAGGTTCTTGAGATTCTATCATATCATGATATTCTTGAATTTCATCGTCAAGGGTAAGTGTAACTTCCCTCACTAGTTCTACAACTCTGGGAGCTACAAGTTCTTCTTCATATACTTCTTCAAGTTGGCATCTCCTTGATTCCTTGAGTGTTGCATCTTCATCAAAGGTTACATTTCTGCTAATCTCAATATGATAGTAACCTGGTATGTAAATTCTGAAAGCCTTAGAGACCTCACAGTATCCAACAAATATTCCCTTCTTTCTTGAAGGGTCCAACTTGGTTCTCCTTTCTTTCATAATGTGTAGAAACATTGAACATCCAAATATATTGAGATGGATTACTTTTGGCTTCTTTTCGGAGAACATTTCTTCGGGGGTTTTAAATACAAGTGCACCATGGGATAATTTGTTTTGAACATACATTGTTGTTCTTGATGCTTCATCCCATAAGTGCATTGGAAGATCTTGATCGTGGATCATGGTCTTCATTGCTTCCATTATTGTGCTATTCTTTCTTTTTGCTACACCATTTTGTTGGGGATTATAGGGAGTGGTGAGCTTCCTCTTGATCTCGGCATCTCTACAAAATCTTACAAATTATTTTGACGTGTATTATCCTCCATTATCCAACCTGAGTATCTTGATTTTTCTTTCTGAGAGGTTTTCTATCAAGGCTTTGAATTCCTTTAATTTTTCAAACACTTCATCTTTTGATTTCTAGAAGTAAACCCAAGTCTTGCGAGAATAATCATCAATAAATGACACATAGTATACATACCCACTAAGAGAGGTTGATGGCATTGGACCACATTCATATGAGTGGATGAGATCCAAGATTCCTTCTACTTTACTATATCTCTTTGGGAAAGGATTCTTTATGTTATTTCCTTGTGCACATCCCTTGCACACACCTTCATGATCAAACTTGAATTCTGGTAGACCTGTAACTACCTTTCTTACATATGGTAAGGCTTTGTAGTTGATGTGAGCTAGTCTTATATGCCGAAGTTCACATGGACTCTCAGTGGAGTGAGTCAAGGCTACATCCGAGTGACCTTTTAACTTATACATGCCTCCTTCTTCTGTTCCAATGACAATTGCATCTTCTATGGTTTTTCCTTTAGGCCACATAAGAACTTCACCATCTATGAATGCAACCCTGAAACCTTTATTATCTAAAGGTGAGATAGAAAGTAAGTTCTTTTTCAAACCTGGTACATATACTACATCCTTCATCTTCTTTGGGG
Organism: Picea glauca; assembly: GCA_000966675.3. Classification (NCBI taxonomy): domain Eukaryota; kingdom Viridiplantae; phylum Streptophyta; class Pinopsida; order Pinales; family Pinaceae; genus Picea; species Picea glauca. The sequence goes on from JZKD02S0321263.1 coordinate 2,510, forward strand.
TCCTTGAATTCAGCTTGTAAGTGGATTCTCCCACTCCTTTGATAGGTTACCGGTAATCATCTTCGAATGTAACTTTTTGGGGAAAGTTCTTTTTTATAACACTAGAGAGAATGCCTCTCTAACCTGTGATTTGTTTAGAGGCACCACTGTCTATTAGCCAAGTATCTTCTCCAGGTGACAGAGATCCCGAGAGGGCAAAAAATAAGACATAGTCTTCAATCGCTTCTTTAGTCAACTTCGTGGGTGGATCATCATCTTCAACTGCATGGGCATGATGTATTTTTTTATTTTTCTTCTTGTATTCTTCTCTTCTCGCTGGACAATTGATGTAGGAGCATCGTTAGCAAACACACGTGGAGAGACAACTCAACGCCTTAGTGTGCCTTTGAATCATTCAGAATCTTAAACATTGGCGTTTCCTGCAAATCTTTCTTTTTGAAATGATAAAAAACTAAAGAAGATCAAACGCGTAGGAGCTGAATGATCATGAGTGATCTGGGAGTTTCACTCCTAGTCTTGAATATAACGGAACTTAGGTAGCAGTTAAGATTTTTTTTTGAGAAGACGAGTAGTTCGAGGGAACCCTAAGAACCCTCAGAGATAAATAGAAGTGTGGTATGCTCGAATGAGGCTATTGCAAGTTAGTAGGAGATTGTTTTGATTTAGTTGTTGCTGAGTTTTTAGTTGTTGTTTTATCATAACTGTAGCCATTTACTTTTGAATGAATATAAAAGAGGAAAATTGATCCAATGCATGGTATTGCTACTGTTTACAATTCCCTGTTATTTTGTTTTCATGAATGAATGAGTTATGTTGTTGAGTATATGAAACTGTGAAGTGTTTAGATAAGTTTCGATTGTTTTCTCCGTTGATTTCATGTAAGGTGTGCATACAATCCACAAAGAGTGCGTTGACAGAGTCTATTTCGACTCAGAAGCTCAGAAGAGATAGCGTGAAACTTTCCTTTTGCAAGGGGTGCAAAGTGACTGCTGCAAGGTGTGCACATTCATCCACAAGAACTTAAGTCTTGTGTGAGAATTAGCTGCAAGGAGTGACAGAGTCTGTTTCGATTCGTAAGCTCAGAAGAGATGGCGTGAACTTTCCATTTGCAAGGAGTGCAAAGGGATTGCTGCAAGGTGTGCATAGTCACCCACAAGAAGCTAAGTCTTGCGTAAGAATCTGTTGCAGGGAGTGCACATATCCAAAATTCGATTAAGTGTCGAAGCAACCCTTTAAGGATTCAAAGGAGCAGAGAGAGAGAAATCTCAAGAGAGATAGCGAGAGAAATATTCAAAAGGAGTGAAGATCGGAAGGTTTCATGAGTCACCGGATAAGATCCATCCAGGAGGGAGCAGGATCATTCCAGATTGTTGGATTTGGGAAAGGCGCACGAGTTTTAATTCTCTGTGTGTGCATAGGAGCGAGTATTCGCTGAAGTCCTGAAGAGGCCAGGGACCGTCCATCATCTAGAGGGACATGTGGCGGAAGATCCCTAACTCCGGAGCGAAATCACTTCGGAATTTTTATGGATAAGGAGAAAGCGAAATTGATGAAGAGCCGAAAGCTGAAGTAGATCCAGAATGTTAGTTTCCAGGAGCTACATGTCGACAGATATGAGATTCCGGGAAATTTCACTTCAGAGGATTCCAAGTGCAGAGTTCGACAAACTACCGAATTCCAGAAGGCCAAAGCAGATCTAGGTCGTTGGTCACCAGGAAATACGTGTCGACAGATTTGAGATTTCGGGAAATCTCACTTCGGAGGATTCCAAGTGCGGAGTTTGACAAACTCTCGAAGTCCCAAAGGCCGAAGTGGATCGCAACCATCTGTTGAGGAGGACACGCGGCAAGAATCCGTCGTCTTCGGGTGAAAGTAATCCAGGAGAAAGAGAAGACTGAGAGTTGAAACTCCCGAAGTCCGAAGAGCCGAAGCGAACCATAGTCGTCGATCTGTGAGGGACATGTGTCGACAGATCATCGTCTCCAGGTGAAAGCACTCTGGGAAAAAGCATAGATGGAGAGTTGAAACTTCCAAAGACCAAAGAGCGAAGTGACCCATAGTCGTCGATTTGTGAGGGACACGCGTCGACATATTATCGTCTTCGGGTGAAAGCACTCTAGGAGGAAGCGAAGACTGAGGGTTGAAACTCCCGAAGCCTGAAGAGTGAAGTGAATCACAACCATTGATATATTAGGGACACGCGTCGACAGGCCGTCGGTTTCGGGTGGAAGTCCTGCGGATGGAGAAAGAGTTGAGAGTTGAAACTCCCGAAGCCCGAAAGGAAAAATCAATCGTAGCCATCGATTTCGAAGGAGGGCATGTGTCGCTAGATCGTGGAGATCTGGTAGTGTGTGGGAAAGGGGGAAGAGGGTCATTGACTGATAGCTGACCAAGGCTGAAAGATGATAGACCTCAGTCATCGATCAAGAAGCAACTCCCGATATCCCAAGATCGACGATCGTGCTTAGTTGTGGGGGCAGAAAGTGCTTGGGTTTTAAAAATCTTGGAGCGGACCGCAATCGAAACCAGGGTATTGCCAAAAGGACGTGTGGCAGCTGCTAGTGAATTGCGGGGAGAAAGTCGGTGTGGTCTCAAACCACTCTAGGCCGCCCCAAAATCATGTGTTTATGTGAGGACATAGCATGAGGTCACATACAGGAAATGGCTAATGGAAGAGGAGCTAGCGCCTGGACCCTGATAGTTCAGTTGCGCGAAGGGAGAGGTTTAGGGTGTCATAGAACCTGCACCAAAATATTGAAAAGGGCCTGTGTTTAATCACAAGGGAGACCATTTAGGTTTCAGAGAGCCGATTCGGCTCTGAGAATCGAAGACCCTTGACTGGGAGGTTGCACAACCCCGAGCGATAATAGGGGGGTCTACATCAAGTGGTATCAGAGCGTGATATTTTTTTTAGGTAGCGAAAAAGAGCTCGAAGGTGTACTCTGTGTGTGAGAGACAGTCAACACAATGCCACCGAGGAGACGTGTGGAGCCACCTTTAGCCAATCGTGCTATAGAAAGAGAAATGAGATAGCTTCGTGCAAGATTAGAGGCAATGGAGGCAACGCAGAGGAGGGCACCTGATGCTGGGGACATCAATGATGCAAAGAATGAAGCAAAAGTCGAATAAGCTACAGGGGAAAATGTTTCCGAGGAACGATTGCTGAGAGCGGTTGTTAAATTGGGAGGTAGAGAAAAGATAGAGATCCTAATGTATGAAGGCAACTTGGATGTTGAAGAATCGTTGGATTGGATAAGATCCATGGAAAAATATTTCGACTATGAAGATGTCGATGAAGAGAAAAATGTGAGACATGTTGTCACCAGGCTAAAGGGACATGCAACACTGTGGTGGGATGAATTGCAGGCCGAGAGGAGAAGCAAAGGAAAACAAAAGATAAAGAATTGGGACAGAATGGTAGCCAAGCTGAAGGCTAAATTCATGCCCAAAGATTATCAGATAAATCTATTCAGGAAGTTGCAGAACCTGAGACATAAGGATATGATAGTGAAAGAGTACACGGAGGAGTTCTACAAGCTGAATATCAAGACTGGACAACGAGAGAAGGATGAAGAAAAGGTTTCTAGATATATAAATGGCTTGAGATATGAAATCTAGGATGAGATCAACATGATGTCAGTGAGGACAGTAGAGGATGCTTACCAGATTGCTTTGAAGGCAGAAGAGAATTTGACCAGGAAACAGAGTCAATGAAACAGAGGTCGAAGCCCAAGAAAAGGCAAGGGAGTTGTCCATGATAAGACACATAAATCCAAAAGCGAGACTGAGAAACCACACAGTCACTCAGAAAGAGGAGGAAGTTCCCGAGGAAGACAAGGTGGTGGAAGAAGTTCTTCTAGAGGAAGAGGAATAAGCAGAGGAGGAGAAGTAAGGTGTTATGCCTGTGGAAAGACAAGACACATGTCTTGGGAATGTCCCTAGAAAAAGAAAGAAGGAGGAGGTGAAGCTCACATTTTAGAAGCATAGAAAAGGAATGTTGAAGCAGAAGGTGCAGAGGATGGAACATACCTGATGTTGATAAAGGTTCTCTTAAAACCAGATCCAGAAATTGAAAAGCCAATACAAAGGAACAATCTATTCAGGACAGCTTGCAAGACTAAAGACATTGTATGCAAGGTGATAATTAACAGTGGGAGCACTGATAACTTAGTATCCACATAGATGGTGGAGAAATTGGAGCTGAAGACAACTGCACATTTGAAGCCATATAAAGTCTCATGGTTGCAGAAAGGATACCAGGTAATGGTCACTAAACAATTCCTCATTGAATTTAAGATAGGAGGATATAGAGATGAAATTATGTGTGATGTAATTCCCATGGATGTATGTCATGTTTTGTTGGGAATACCATGGAAGTTTGACAGAAATTTCATTCATGATGGGAGAAAAAATACTTACACCTTGGAGAAGAATGGTGGGCAACACATGTTGTTGCCAATAGAGGATAAGAAAGAAAAAGAGGACGCCAACACAAGCATACTTCTCATGAGTGGGAAGGAACTCCTAAGTGAAGTCAAGAGGGGACAGGAGATGCAATTTGTTGTGGTGAGGAAACCCAGAGTTGTCCTTACAAGTACTTCGATGGATGATTTGCTTGAAGAATTTCAAGAGTTGTTGGATAATTTTGTTGACATAGTAGTGGATGAGTTTTCTAACTCATTGCCACCCATCAAAAGTATCAACCATCATATTGATTTGATACCATGAGAAAGCCTGCCAAACAAAGTAGCATACAGATTGACACCTCAAGAGAATGAAGAGGTAAAGAACCAAGTCCATGATTTGTTAGACAAGGGTTTGGTTAGAGAGAGATTGAGTCCATGCGCAGTACCAACTGTGTTGAGTCCAAAGAAGGATGGAGGATGGAGAATGTGTACAGACTTGAGAGCCATTAGCAAGATCACCATCAGGTATAGATTTTCTTTGCCAAGAATGGATGACTTAATGGATTGTTTAAGTGGAGCAAATTTTTTTTCTAAGATAGATTTGAAAAGTGGATATCACCAGATAAGGATGAGAGAAGGTGATGAGTGGAAAACAACCTTTAAGAAAAATGAAGGGTTGTATGAGTGGCGTTTTATGCCATTTGGCTTAACAAATGCCCCAAGTACTTTTATGAGGCTGATGAATGAAATAATGAAAGATTTCATTGGAAAGTTTGTGGTTGCATATCTGGATGATATACTGGTCTTTAGCAAGACTAAAGAGGAGCATTTGAGACATCTGACATTAGTGATGAGCATACTACAACAATAGAAGCTGTTGATAAATCTGAAGAAGTCCTCTTTTATGAAGACAAAACTCATTTACTTGAGTTTTGTGATCTCTTCAAATGAATTGAAGATGGATCAAGAGAAGGTGAAAGCAATCAAAGAATGGCCATCACCAATGAGTATGTTTGAAGTAAGAAGCTTCCATGGATTAGCGAGTTTCTATAGGAAGTTCATTAGAGATTTCAGTGGAATTTGTGCACCAATGATGGATATAGTGAAGAAGAGGCACAAGTATTTTAAATGGATAGAGGAGGCCGAGAGGAGCTTCAATATATTGAAGGAGAATATAACAGAACGACCAATTTTGGTCTTATGAAATTTTGGAAAGACATTTCAAGTGAGATGTGATGCAAGTGGGGTTGTAATTGGAGCAGTGTTGATCCAGGATAATAAACCAGTCACATATTTAAGTGAGAAGATGAATGAGACTAAGAGAAAGTACTCCACATATGATAAGGAATTTTATGCCATAATTCAAGCCTTGAAGAAATGGAGGCACTACCTTGTTCCAAAGGAATTTGTCTTGTATAGCGATAACCAGGATTTACAATTCATAACCAGACAGGAAAAATTTAATCAGAGACATGCAAAGTGGATTGAGTTTATGCATAATTTTACTTTTGTCATAAAACAGATTTCTGGAAATGCTAACAAAGTTGTTGATGCATTAAGCATGAGATGTTTGATTCTGGAGGAGTTTCAGGTGAAGACCTTAGGGTTTGAACACCTTAAGGAAATGTATAGTGATGATCCAAACTTCAAGGAAGCATACGAAGCATGTGCAAATCATGTGTTGAGAGACAAGATCCAGTGGACAAAGTATATGGTTCAAGAGGGATTGTTGTTCAAGGGGAATCAGTTGTGCATACCAAAATGCTCAATGAGGAATAATCTTTTGAAGGCAAATCATAGTGGAGGATTGGATGGAAATTTCGGCCATGATAAAACATTTGCACAGATGAGCAGTTCATACTATTGGCCAGGTATGAGAACAAAAGTGATAAAGTTTGTGAACAGATGTAGAATCTGCCAACATGCAAAAGGTAAAAGACAAAACACTAGATTGTATCAACCATTGCCAATACCAGAGAGGCCTTGGGATGAAATAAGCATGGATTTTGTGTTGGGACTGCCAATAACACAAAGAGGATGTGATTTCATATTTGTGGTGGTGGATAGATTTTCAAAGATGGCACACTTTATCCCATGCCATAAAACTAGTGATGCAAGACATGTTGCAAATTTATTTTTCAAGGAAGTTGTTTGTCTTCATGGATTACCCAAAAGTATTGTCTCAGAAAGAGATACCAAATTCATTGGTCATTTCTGGAGAACACTGTGGAAGAAGTTGGGGAAATATTTTTCCTCTAGCTCAGCGTACCACCCTCAGACAGATGGACAGACCAAGGTGGTGAATAGAAGTTTGGGAAACTTATTGAGGAGTCTGGTCGTTGAGCATCATAGTCAATGGGATCAGATTCTGCCACAAGCAGAATTTGCATACAATGACTCACCAAACAGGAGCACTGGAAAGAGCCCATTCCAAATACTGTATGGAATGCAACCAAGAGGAGTATATGAGTTGAGAGACTTGGAATAGAGTGAGATCAGAAGATTTTGCTGCAGAAATACAGAAGCTCCATAACCAGATCAAAGAGCAGTTGCAGAACTCTAGCCAAGAGTACAAGTACATAGTTGATCAACATCGCAGAGAGCTTCAATTTGAAGTAGGAGACCAGGTTCTTGCACATCTCAAGAAAGAAAGGTTCCCAAGGGGAACATATAACAAGTTGAAGAAAGAAGATAGGACCATGTAAAATATTAAGGAAATTTGATGCAAATTCCTATGAGATTGAACTACCAGATGATGTGGGAATATCACCCATATTCAACATATCAGACCTGTATCCTTACAGGGAATATGACACATAGAGATCAGAAGATCAAAAATAGATTCAATGGGAAAAGCAAATTCCTATAGCAGAAAAGACACAGATGGAGAAGATCATTGATCAAAGGGTTGGCAAGAAGACTAGAAGGAAGACCTATTTTGAATATTTGGTCAAGTGGAAGGGACACCCGATAGAATATGGCAGTTGGGAAAATGAAACTGATATCCAAAAGCATGGAAAGTCAGTGCAGGAGCTCATGGACAAGAGTCCATGAATTTTTGGACAGGGGAGTATGATGAAGGAGCATATTCAACAAGCTCACATGGAGAGACAACTCAACGCCTTAGTGCACCTTTGAATCATTCATAATCTTAAACGCTGGCGTTTCCTGCAAAGCTTTCTTTTTTAAATGATCGAAAACTGAAGAAGATCAAACGCCTTGGAGATGAATGATCATGAGTGATTTAGGAGTTTCACTCCTAGTATTGAATGTAACAGAACTTAGGTAGCAGTTAGGTTTTTTTTTCGAGAAGATGAGCAGTCGAAGGGAACCCTAAGAACCCTCAGAGATAAATAGAAGTGTGGTATGACCGAATGAGTCTACTGCAAGTTAGTAGGAGATTGTTGTGATTTAGTTGTGCTTATTTTTAAGTTGTTGTTTTATCATAGTTGTAGCCATTTACTTTTGAATGAATATAACAGTGGAAAATTGATTCAATGCATGGTGTTGCTACTGTTTACAATTCCCTATTATTTTGTTTTCATGAATGAATGAGTTATGTTGTTGAGTATATGAAACTTTGAAGTGTTTAGATAATTTTCGATTGTTCTCTCCATTGATTTCATGCAAGGTGTGCATACAGTCCGCAAGAAGTGCATTGACAGACTCTGTTTCGACTCAGAAGCTCAGAAGAGATAACACGAAACTTTCCCTTTGCAAGGGGTGCAAAGTGACTACTGCAATGTGTGCACAGTCATCTACAAGAACTTAAGTCTTGCATGAGAATCATCTGCAAGGAGTGACAAAATCTGTTTCGATTCGTAAGATCAGAAGAGATAGTGTGAACTTTCCATTTGCAAGGAGTGCAAAGGGACTGTTGCAAGGTGTGCACAATCGCCCGTAAGAAGATAAGTCTTGCGTAAGAATCTGTTGCAAGGAGTGCAAAGAGACTGTTGCAAGGTGTGCACAATCACCCGTAAGAAGCTAAGTCTTGCCTAAGAATCTGTTGCAAGGAGTGCACATATTCGAAATTCGACTAAGTGTCGAAGTAACACTTTAAGGAGTCAAAGGAGAAGAGAGGGAGAAATCTCAACAAATATATCGAGATAAATCTTCAAAAGGAGTGAAGTTCTGAAGGTTTCGTGAGTCACCGGCTAAGATCCATCCAGGAGGGAGAGGGATCATTCCAGATCGTTGGATATGGGAAAGGCACACGAGTTTTAAGTCTGTCTATGCACATAGGAGCGAGTATTCGCTGAAGTCCCAAAGAGGCCAGGGACCGTCCATCATCCAGAGGGACAGGTGGCAAAAGATCTCTAATGCTGGAGCGAAATCACTTTGGAATTTTTGTGGATAAGGAGAAAGAAAAATCGTCGAAGAGTCAAAAGACAAAGTAGATCTAGACCATTGGTTTCCAGGAGCTACGTGTCGACAGATCTGATATTTCGGGAAATTTCACTTCGGAGGATTCAAAGTGCGAAATTCGACAAACTCCCAAAGTCTCGAAGGCCGAAGTAGATCCAGGTTGTTGGTCGCCAGGAAATACGTGTCGACAGATCTGAGATTTCGGGAAATCTCACTTCGGAGGATTCCAAGTGCAGATTTTGACAAACTCCCGAAGTCCCAAAGTAGATCACAACCGTCCGTTGAGGGGGACACGCGGCGAGAATCCATCGTCTTCAGGTGAAAGCACTCCGAGAGAAAGTGAATACTAAGAGTTGAAAATCCCGAAGTCTGAAGAGTCAAAGCGAACCACAATCGTCGATCTATGAGGGACACGTGTCGACAGATCGTTGTCTTTAGGTGAAAGCGCTTCGAGAAAAAGCATAGACTGAGAGTTGAAACTCCCGAAGCCCGAAGAGCGAAGTGACCCACAACCGTCGATCTGTGAGGGACACGCGTCGACAGATCGTCGTCTTCAGGTGAAAGAACTCCAGGGGGAAGCGAAGACTGAGAGTTGAAACTCCCGAAGCCCAAAGAGTGAAGTGAATCACAACCGTCAATTTGTGAGGGACACGCGTCGACAGGCCATCGGTTTCAGGTGGAAGTATTGCGGAGGGAGAAAGAGTTGAGTGTTGAAACTCTCGAAGCCCGAAAGGCGAAATCAATTGTAGCGGTCAGTTTGGAAGGAGGGCACCCGACGCTAGATCGTGGATATTGGGAGTGCATGCGAAAGGGGGAAGAGGGCCGCTGACTGATAGGTAACCAAGGCCGAAAGAGGAAAGACCTCAGCCGTCGATCAAGAAGCAATGCCCAAGATACAAATATCGACGGTCTTGCTTAGTTGCGAGGACAAAAGTGCTAGACTTTTAAAAATATTGGAGTAAGCCGCAATCGAAACCACAATATTTCCAAAAGGACATGTGGCAATTGCTAGTGAATTGCGGGGAGAAAAGCAGTGTGGTGTCAAACCACTCTAGGTCGCCCTGCAATTGTGTGTTTATGTGAGGACATATCCCGAGGTCACATACGGGAAGGGATGACGGAAGAGGAGCTAGTGCCTGGACCCTGATAGTTCAACGACGCGAAGGGAGAGGTTGCAGGTGTCATAGAACCTGCACCAAAAGATTGAAAAGGGCCTGTGTTTAATCACGAGTGAGACCATTCAGGTTTCAGAGATTTGATTTGGCTCTAAGAATCAAAGATCCTTGATCGGGAGGTCGCGCAACCCCGAGGGAGAATAGGGGGTCTGCATCAACAATTCTTAGCAATATTTTCCATCTTGTCACAATGATAACATTAATAGGAGAAGAAATATTTTTCTCTTCTTTGTCCTTTCTGAAATTTCTGGAATCTCCTTGGAGGGTGATATTCTTTATGGAAATGGGTGAATCTCTTTGGAGAGTGATATTCATAATGTAGGTGAGTCTCCTTTTGGAATTGAGACCTTTTATTTCCTCCTTTAGCATGAGAAGCTAGGGCTTGGTATTCATTCCTTAATAGTACTGCTTCTTGGTTAGCTACTCTTGCTTCTTCTTGAACACATTCTTCCCAAAGACTGTCAAATTGTAGTTTCTCCTTTCTAGCACAAATATTTTGGATGAAGGAATCCCAAGGTCTTATGAGACCATTTAGAGTTGTCATGATGATTTCATCTTCATCCAACTTATCTCCGATTGCTTCTAGATGTTCTTTGAAATGAGTAACGCTAGAGAAACAATCTTGAACTGTTTCTCCTTTCTGCATCTTTGTATTCTTGAGTTGGGTTCTCAAGTTCAGCTTCCGATTTATGTTCTTTCCTTCATACATTTTGGTTAGGGAATCAAACATTTATTTTGGAGTATTCTTCGAAGACACTTGAGGGATCAAGTGATCTTTAATAGAGTTTGCAATGATTTTTTTGGCCCTAACCATATCCTTTTTGTACTTTTCTTTAGTTGCATCTTTTGTGGGTTCTGGTACATTTTCCTTTATGAATTTTGCAAGATCACTCTCTTCAAGAATGATTGCAATCCTATAATTCGAGGAACAAAAGTTTTCCGCACCTTCTAACTTGTCAACAAGCTTGGTGCGTGTAGTCATTTTGACTTGGAGTTGGGAAAATGACCAAAAATTGAAAGTGCTTAGAAATTGAATCTGAACTTACTAAGAGGTGCGTTGGGCTGAGGCGAGTAGGTTGGTGCAATCTATTTTCAGAAAATCCAAATTTTACCGCTTAAAACTGAGCTTGCAAAAATCTGGAGTTGTACTTCTCGTATTGGTTTTGGTTTCTTGGTTTTCTAGTTTTCTAGTACTAGTCAAAACTAGGGTTTCACTTTCTAGAAGCTCTGGCCACTGAAAAGGTGCACTCAATATGCCAATGAGTTCACTAGGGTAGGGCGCACTTCCCTAGATGGTTTTAGTCAAAAAATTTCTTCCAATAAAAGCCCTAATTTTCTTGTACGACAACATTGATGCTTTTGGTTATCCAATGAAAGGTGCTCTATTCAATCAAGATTTGCTATCATGTTAAATTTAGAGAAGTTATTAAGTTCTTTTCAATTTAATAGACAATAATAGCATAAGTAGGATCACTGAGAGAAACACAATCACAAGGTACAGAACATTTTGTCCTGGGAAATCCTCATGGGGGATAAAACCCAACAAAGGTACACAACATTTTATCCTGGGAAACCCTCATGGGGCAGAAAACCTGGCAAAACATTCCTTAATATAGATTTCCAATACGATGCCAAGATAAAATACCAAACCAATAGAGAATATCCAAGACTGAGCAATATGTCTCTCTCTCCTTCTTCTTGCAACTGCAACTACCTCCAAACTTACACACTAGATGAGTGACTTAAGTGAGTGAATGAATGAGGTGCCTTCCTCTCTTATTTATACTAGCTTAGGGGTTCTAGGGTTATGTATCTTCACTAAGAAGGGTCGACTTCTTCAACTAGTGGTTAAAACCACGTTAATTATCCCTAGGGGCTGACTCCTCAAATACCACCATTTAATTAGGGTTTGACCAATCCACAAAAGGGGATTTGGTCATACATAAGTCCCAAGATGATCAATCCACAAAAGGGGATTTGATCTACATGATAATAACTCAATAATTAAAATATTCTTCACATTTACAATATTTCAACATGGTCCACCGTATGGGCAAGGTAGCAAATCCTGAAGTCTCAAAATCATTGTCTCTCAAGGAGGTAAAGGTACTAGCGAAACCCCCATATACGAATAGTACCCAAAAAACATCTCTGATGCTAGGAAGGTATTAAAGGGATATCTTTGCAACGAACTTCGCACGACCTCATGCTTAACTTCGATGTGAGCGGAGCCTCCCTAGGACACCAATTATACAATGGGTTTCACCATTCCCTGGTCGGACACATACGTCGAGTTTGATAGCCTTGGAGAGGTTTACTCACAAAATCATATTCCAAGGCCCTAGATCCTAATCTTGTTTGTGTACTCTGAAAATAAAATAATTTCTAATCAATTTTAATTATTCAGTGTTAATTTTAATGGCTTCTGCTTACTCAAGAGGTGTGATCGTGAAACTAATGGTATAATGACTCAACATATATATATATAAACAAGCAAGTATAAAAACACTGCTAAGTACTAGTCTTGATTTTCAAAGAGATGGTATGCTTCTAAATTTTGTTCTCAGGATGCAATCTCGACAATTTCAACGAAGTGGAATCTTTCATAACATGCCAAAACCAATGTAATGCCGCCAAAAGTTGAAATGCTCTGAGTAAAATGCAAACGGGAAAAATATTTTCTATATTTTCAATATAATGAAATGAAAATTCAAGGATTGAATAAACAACCCCTTAGGCAGACCTTATTGCTAGCACAAAGAGACAAACCAAGCATGACACTAAGAAGCGACTGCCAAGACCAAAATGCAAGGACAACAAATGAGAAAAAATGACAAGAAAATAGTTCACCCAAAAGATTCACCAATAACGTAGTTTCCTATCACTTTGTAGGCACTCAACAATCAGAACAGGCACCCAAGAAGTCTCAACAACCAACAAAACTCACCTAGCAAAGACTAAACTCAACCAAAAAGGCTTAGAATATAGTGTATGCGACTGTTCAGGGAACAAAAGCGTTTGTATGCGTCCTAAAGACATAAAACTCATGTACGTATGTGACTGCCAAGGGAAAACCTGCGTATGCCAAAGAAGACACTTCCTGGGCAAGGTTTAGACCAAGAAACCTGGATACAAAGAAAAATAAAGGCTATCAAGAAAAAAGAGACACAGAAACTCAGGAAAACAGAGAGCAATAAACATGAAAAATCACCTCTTCCTCGTAACAGAATTGGCGACTCCATTGGAGAGAACTCCCTTTTGCGGTATTGGGTACAAGGGACCCCCTCCGCGTAACGATTTTTCTGCTAAATTCTACAGAGGTGTACATACACTACCCCCCTTAGGGTGGGACGCCCTCCACGTAATGATTTTCCTGCTAAAGTAACGATTTTTCAAAGACCCTGAGGGGGGTAGTGTATGTACACCTCTGTAGACTTTAGCAGGCAAATTGATACGTGGAGGGGGTCACTTGTCCCACAAACAAGAGGGTTTCATACACCAATTCAGTATTTGGTGTCTAGCTTAGCCGTGACCTTAAAAATAGATTATTATTATTATATAATACATTATTAAAATAAAAATATTTGACCCTGAGGGGGTAGTGTATGTACACCTTCGTAGACTTTAGTAAACAAATTGTTGCACGGAAAACCTTGAAGGGGGTAGGTTATGTACACCTCCATAGACTTTAGCAGGCAAATTGTTGCACAAAAAATCCTAAGGGGGGTAGGGGATGTACACCTTCGTAGAATTTAGAAGACAAATCATTATGCAGAGGGGGTGTAATGTTCCCAAGTTGATTTTGCCCTGAACCAAGGGTTGTTTTGACTATTTGTTTTAGCGCTTTAGTGTATTATGCAGGTTTGCTTTATCAAAGTTGCATTGAAGGTGTTTTTTCAAGAAGATTATAGCATAGAGACAATGAACATAGCATATAGTGCAAGAAAATAACAAGATACAAGCAATGGACACCAAAGAAGAGAAAACCACTTCAGATTTGACCTTTATTTAGATAGTAAGAAGATACTGATACAATATATCTATAGATATGGATAGATAATGATAGAATATCCAATATGGAATGAATAATTCTCCAATAAGCTCAAGTATTGAGGAGAATATCCTCCAAAGGCATCACAAACACAAGAATATAGAGACAAGATAAATTTATTTCCCTTCTAAAGCTGGAATTCCTCTTCCTAGCTAAGTTGCACACTTCTCTGTTGGCTGTAGCTTCTCAATATTTCGGCCCTCCTCCTCCAAGTTCCAAATCATTCCAAACTCCAAAGGACAGTAGATCAGGGCAAGAGAAACCCCTTGGCTGAGTTTCTTACTGAATAGAGGTGTTTAGATACACCAAATGACTAGATCTACTTTCTACAGTGCGCCCTCCTCCTATAGAACTCGTGCCAAGCTCACAATAAAATATATGCAAGGTAAAAATCCTCCATAATGTTCTAGGAAAGGATCCCTAGGCCCAACAACCATTTCCCAACAGGTTTTACCTCCAAATACCTCTTCCTCCCTTCAGATTGAATTTTTCTTCCTCAAGTGGTGCGCCCTTCTGCTGGAAAAACCCTCACTGGTGCACACTTCTCTTCTTCTGCCTTATAGAAACAACCTGTTACTGAGTAGAATGGTGAGGGAGGGATCTTCCACCTCTATGACCAAGATTGGACCAGGAAAGGTGGAATCTTTCACCACTGAGATGATCTCTAGGGCTTGTTCTCCCAAAAGCCTCAAAGTGTCTTTAGCTCAAGAGCTCAAGATGAAAAAGTGAAAATGACAAGAATGGGGAGTGAGGTGCCCTTCTTTTTCGTTTATACCTCTGATCTAATTTCCACTTAAGCTAATTTACCACCTTCTAAGGTTATATTCCTTTATTTTCTTCATGTGGCCTTTTCCCACTTATTTCATGTGGTATAGCCAATGCTCGAGTGAATAGTAGAAGGTCTGGTTTGTTAAATTTAGAGAAACTATTAAGTTCTTTTCAATTTACTAGACAATAATAGCATAAACACGATCACTGAGAGAAACACAATCACAAGGTACACAAAATTTTATCCTGGAAAAACCTCATGGTGGAGAAAACCCAACAAAAACTTCCTTAATATAGATTGCCAATATAATGCCAAGACAAAAGACCAAACCACTAGAGAATATCCAAGACTAAGCAATGTGCCTCTCTCTTTCTTCTTGCAACTGCAACTACCTCCAAACTTGTGCACTATATGCGTGACTTGAGTGAGTGAATGAATGAGGCACCTTCCTCTCTTATTTATACTAGTTGATGGGCACTAGGGTTATGTCTCTTCACCAAGCAGGGCCGACTTCTTCAACTTGTGGTTAAAACCACTTTAATTAGACCTAGGGATCGTCTTCTCAAATACCACCATTTAATTAGCATTTGACCAATTCATAAAAGGGGATTTGTTCATACATAAGTCGTAGCATGATCAATCCACAAAAGGGGATTTGATCTACATGATAATAACTCAATAATTAGAATATTCTTTGCAGTTACAATATTTCAACACTTCCCCTTAACAAGAAGGGTATTCTACAACATCATCATGAAAGAGAGAGGGAAAGAACATCATTAGCATCTGGAGCATTGACTGGCATATCTATAAATCATCGAAAGTTTTTCTCATCATCATTAACATCATCATTCACATCACAGAGCTGGAGTAGCATCATCATCATCATCTGCATCAACATCAACTAGCATAACACTAAAGCAACAACATCGTCAACACCATAATTAGTAGCATGTGGTTAGTACAACATCATCATCAACATCACGAGGCTGATACAAAATCATCAACAACAACACGACGCTGATACATCATCAACAACACCAACATGAGGTTGAAACAACAACATCATCAACACAAGGATGAGATAACAACATCATCATAATATAACAACACAATGAGGTAGGTGCAACAACAACATTTTGTGGTACTTTGATAGACCATCATTACCGGACCTTCAAGATCTGCCTAGGAATCATAAGATTCCCTAGGATGTAAAATCCCAATGGAGTTACCACATGGTACTCTGACAGGCTGTCCTTATTGGACCTTCATGATCTTCCCAGGAATCATAAGATTCCCTAGGGTTATAAAATCCTAATGGATCTACCACTGCCGACCATAGCTGACATATACATGCACATGTACTCTGACAGACTGTCCTTACCAGACCTTCGAGATCTACCTAGGGATGATCAATCCCCTAGGATATAAAATCCTAACGGAGCTACCTGCTTTTGGTCAGGATACCATAGTATCATCAACATCACTCCCCCTTTCGAGGGAGGTCCTTTCAGACTATACCAAGCTTGTCTAGGAAGTGCTCAAACTTCACACAAGATAGAGGCTTGGTCGACACATCTGCAACCTACTCATCTATGCCAACATATTGGTCTTTATAGCTCCCCTTTGCACCATATCGCGAATGTAGTGATACCATATTTATATGTGCTTCGACTTATCATGGAACATTGGGTTCTCCATCATCTTTATGCAACTTTGGTTATCACATAGAATCGCAGGGGCTTCCTGTTATCGCACAGTTTGTAGGAAAGGTTTAGGTAGATTGAAGTCAAGGCTCAAACTGGCGTAACAGGAGCTTCCTCACCCACTATCACCTCGATGGGGAGATCTTTCTATTTAGGGTGGCTAATCCCAAGGGAGACGTCCCTAGTAATCTGGGTTCTGAAGGAAAAGGATCAAGGGTTTCAGGCTTCAAAGGTCAAGGTAAGCTTTCCCTTCACAGATTACTGCCAAATGGATAGTCAAAGAGAAGATATTCCACTGGATGGCACCTGTTTGTGAGACAAGGCAAATAAAACTAAAAGAATGTGCTGCAGTGGTTAGTACTTCAAACACTAATGACTATCTTTAACACATATGAGCAACAATAAATGTAATTATTAACGAAGTCAATGATTGCAAATAAAGACAAAGGCTTATAATACTTCTTCAATAAGTACAAAATGATACTTGCATTCAATGTATAAAATCAATCCTTATTGTATCACAATGCAATAA